>JAODJU010000131.1:199007-216074 GCA_026776725.1 Gnathonemus echidnorhynchus | reverse complement strand
ACCCGCCCACAGCACCACCCCCCAGGAAACATTCAGCGGGATTTGCAACATGAGCCATTAGCATAAGCAGACAGGCCGGGGAGGAGGCATCGTCCTGCGTGTGCGCTCAGCTTAAACGAGGACCAAGCCAGGAGAAAACAAGCCATTTTGCAGCACGCCAATGCTCGCTGCTGCCCGCCACGGAACGGGAGCAGCGATCCGAGTGCGGCACAGGAGCTGACTGGGCGGGGTGCGTGGAGACTGACAGAGCCTGTCGTTTTAATAGAGCTCTGCCCGCGTGCTTCTCACGCCTTCGGCTCAGACCCTATTACTTCCCGAGTCCCCGGTGTCTTACACCCCAGTCGTTATGGGCCACAAGGCTGACGCCTGCCTTCTCCCTTTGCTGAGTTTTTCGGCGAAAAACATTGAAATAGTAAGTTTTCTGAAAGATCTTTAAAAGAAATTTTATTGGCCGGATATAACCTTATGAGAATTTAAATAGGAATTTTTAAGCTCCAAGGAGAAATACTGACAAAGAATGACATATAGTGTAGCACACAATATACCAGCTGGAGCCCCAATTATAACGGAGCAAAGCATGTCGAGGAATAATGGTCTAGGTGTGCATGTCTGTGGGATGATGCAATGTGTTTGGGTTCTCTGCTCTAGTCAATGTTTTATTCAGGCTTCCTATTTTACAGAAGCTTGCTTTTGATGGGGTGTCATGTGCTCTGGTGCCATTTATCAAGATTGCAGGGAGTTCCGTTCGTAATGTCCACGTTTTTCACAGTACAGTACTCTTGATTATTGGGCTTCAACGAAACAGCCGCTTAATCTCTGGGACACATCTGTCATTCGGGGCTATTATTGTTTAAATAATAGTGCTTTTTTTACACGTCAACTAGTGCAGAACAATGTTTTTTCCTTCATTCATAAAAGAAACAATTTCATTTTTTATTGTTAGAAATCCAGCAAATGAATTGCTGTGTTTTTCCAGCAGTAGAAAGTTTTAATCCTAATTGCCAGAGGCACAGAAATAATTGGGTCAGGAAAGGGGTGAAGCGTACCCAGCGGCACGGAACTCTGCGCATTTCCCTTCTTATGACTCTGTCCTTACTCAGTGCCTTATACCCCCATACACACCTGCAGGTACATGTACAGACCCACTTGGCCGCTTTCCGTTTGTGCTTTTTGTTTAAAGTCCCACAGCTTAACAGAATGAACTTTTATTTTTAGATGTGACGGTTTTGGTCTCATTGAGGCCGCCATTTCTGTCGTTCAGAAGCAATCATGATTTGTGGCTTTAGTGAGTAATATGTGGATGTTCTAATATCCCGTTCCTAGATTACCCGGCACCCTCTTATTAGTGATTTAAGTGAGACTGAGAGAGCCTGACAACAGCAATCAATTAATGGTGTATCATGCATAGGGTAAGCTGGCATCCAGCAATACATCAGCAAGATCTCTCTTAGTGGAAGGAGAAAAAAAAAAATTGCAGCTTCAGAAATTGTTCTCCTGATGCACACTTTTGACACCGGCCCCTGCAAGCTCCATTTCTGCTCGCTTTATTTGTCATGGTGAGACCTGCTTTGCCCCAGGGGCTGCAGGCAACAACTATTTGTCAAACTCAGTTGAGAGGGATGAATTTACACACAAACACATGGCGCCATATATCATACTGCGTGCAAAAAAAAAAAAAAAAACAACTCATTGGGTAATTGAGGCATTGGGTAAACCCTTTGGATAAAATTGGAAAATTATGTCAAATACACCACTGATCTTGAATTGACCTGTACACAGCTCTACTATGTATGTCTAAAATACAATCATAAATGGTCTTGACTTTCAACATCACATGCTGCTTCACCTATAAATTAATCCTAAATTGATCCTAATTTTCTTAACGAAGCAAAATTAAAGAAAAATTAAAAATGTTATGGTCTTCAGCTTGCATCAGTGGCAGCATTCCTTTTGGGGCTACGCTGGTCACAGTCAGGAGTAGAGTAATTTGATTTCGGCGTACGCTGTCTTGTCTTTCCGTCGCAGCCACAAAGGAAAGGACTCTTATTAAAGCTGACACTGGGCGATGGATAAGATTTGTATCCATGTCAGTCAAGCATGGTGCTCCAAGGACTGGGCCAAGTTTTAATTTTTTCTCCGCTGTCCGATTTTAGCAGTGCTGAAAATGGTCTGTTACTAATTGCAGGAAGGCTTGTAGGTGTCTGTTTTAAGTGTTTAAAATCGACACAAAATTTAGCTCATCTCAAATAACCTGTAATATAACGTATATATGTATATACAGTATGTATAATATAGTGATAACTGCTAGTCTCCCCATTTGCAGTCAAAGGCATGTTTTACAGCAGGGATCCAGATTTGGTAGCTGCTGGACCACATTAGCCATCTGTCAATAAGAGTGCCAATGAACACAAATTGGCTTATATTCTAATATTCCATTGGATGGGTTAGATAAAGCCTTTTGATATTATTGGTCTACAGCCGTGGTCGCCAACATAGTGATGTGAACTACCATTTAACAGACTTTGAATGTTTCACATACTTTGTCTCGGAGGATGAGTGTTGCGCGGTCGAGGCCTGCTACAGTGTGGACGTTTGCGGACAGTTTATTTTCCAGCCAGCTTGTGGAGTCACCAGCACTACCGAGATTATTTTCTTTCTAAAAGTAGCTCTCACTGTAAATAAGGTTGCCGTCTATAGAGACAGGCTCGGGTTGGAATCGTGCAAGCAACATGGTGCATTGTTTCATGAATCCTGCAACACCCTCAGTGAAAAGAAACCAGCGAGCCGAGCGACAGCACATATACCGGAGGGTCTACCTCTTCTTCTTTGGTATGGGTGCAAATGGCAATGAGGTATTTAAGCATTTTCAATGGATGGGAGTTTATTCATTGGGTAAAATGGAAAACATTAGGCCCGACACCATACTAAAAGGGACATATAGAATCCTTGGGTAGTATTTATTGCTTAGACTAACTGGTTAGGGGTTTCATGCCAAATGCAGTAGTATCATGGTTATTGGCTGAACTAGGGAAGCACACAGTTTCGGTACTGGCAATGGTGCTTGAAAAACAGCCATTAGATCCATGTGACAGGCAGTATCTCCTATATCTCCCACTCAGCCATTCGCTGAGAATGCAGCAAAGTGCAATAATGCAAATGTAATAGACACTATTATTTGGGGTAAAATAACTCGGTGTCTTCTTTCTATATGATCAACGTATGACCTTGTAAAACACAATTGCTCTCTATTGTTTATGAGTGACAAAAGCACTTGTTACTTCCCCTGTAGATTTGTTTTGCACTTATTTTAAGATGGAGTCGATGCATTTGTAGACATAACCGGAGAGCAAGGACAATACCCAAAGATTGATTTGTACATTACTTATGTCTGCCTTAGAATATGCTTGTCATAGATGTCTCAATTTTTTTAATTGATGTACCCCAGTGATTCCAAGTAATTACCCAGTTTCATTAATTTTCTTTTTTAATCGCTTCTCAACAATTAATTTTGCATTTTTAATAACTAAGGGCTGTTATCAGAACATTATGCGTCGGAAATGAAATAAATTTATCTTTCTGAATGCTCCTTGTCGTCTTCTGTATCCATGTCATGTTATGAAACGACAGAGAGAAAGAGAAGGTTGTCAGAGTGACACACTGTGGCTCGGTCGCTACACAGGTAGCTAAGGGCTTGGCAACAGAGAGAGGGAAAGCGTGTGGTGTCCATTACAGTTCAGTGGCAGGCCACTAGGGGGCAGAAGCCTGGGGAGGATTAAAGAAGGAAGGCCATTCTTAAGGGGTATATATGATCCCGTGGGGCTCATTTAAACAGAAATAGGGCGACGTTCGGGCACAGTGCCTAGTCAGGTGCCAGAAAAACTGCGGTGGTTGTGCTGCCATGGAAACAGGGAATGGCAGGGCGGGGGTGGAGGCAGGGGGAATCCTCTTCATCCATCCATAGGCCGGGTGACTGATGGATGCACACCTGTAGAGGCGGCTGATTAAAAGAGATAGCTACATGTAGAATCAGATGCTGATTGCGTTTCCTTTTCCTGACTGAGTGTTCAGCTGTCATTGTCAGAGGGCCCAGTTATCCAGCACTGGAAGCCTTGATATCACCATCATAGGCTCATTAAACACATTTTACACAGATGAAACTCATGTTGCTTCCTGTGCAGGGAGATTTACGTCTTCTCCACAGAAGAGTTACAGGCTGTTCTTCACACAAAACCATGAGTGCGTGAAGCGGGCAGGTCAAGAAGCAGAGATCCATCCCCATGCGCCAAAATCAACACCCCATTAACACGGCCAGTTTGGCCTGTGCATCAGTGTGCCTGTATCTTGTGTACTTCTTGTGTTTCCTGTGGTTGCAGCCATTGAGGTTTTTAAGCTGGTTTTAATCTGCGATGTTAATATCGACATTGCATGCTATGCACGAGTCAGCTGAGTTTCGACCATCCATGAGTTTTGCTAAAACACTGTCATAAGAATCAAAACATGGCGAACATGTTTAAAGTCAGTCTTAGCTTTCCCCTGCTGCCTTTGCATGAGTTCTGCATGCGCTCTCCAAGCCAATACTAATCATCTTCATCCTTGCTGTTGGATTCACTCATATACAGTGTGGCACATTTGTGAGAAACTGGTCACCAAAAGACAGTCATCTTCAGCTGTATGGGAGTATTTTGGATTCCACAGAGAGGATATGTGGGATATTTGTCGTCACTGCGTCATGGCTGTTGAATCTTGCAGCAACTAGTATAAAAAAAGCATTTATGCTGCAACGTAAATGTACATTTTGGTTTTTGGGGTGGTCGTTAAAAATGTTTCTTGAGATTCCTGCTTTATAAAATTCATTCTTAATAAAATTTTAAATAAGAAAGAATCTTCAGTGTACCAGTGGGGGCCTCTTGTTTTATGGGCAAGTCTCAGAATTCAGTTTCTAGAGTTATCCAGAATGTCCGCTGCTGACTTGCCAGTAAAGACCGACTCCGTTGGTAGATAATAACAAGTACTATTCGATAGTTGGTTTTGGGTACATTTTTTGGTTTATAAATATGACAATATTTATCAGAAAAAATTCAGTTTTGTCATGCAGCCCTACTCAGTAATATACAATGACCACCACATTGGTTATGGAAAATGTATGTCTGGATAAGCAGAGGTGGAAAGTTCAGATTCAGAAAATGCAAATCCAGATTTTGTTCCAACCAACCAGTTCAGTATTTTGTGACTGTGACTCCATTGGTTGGTTGACACAAAATCTTGGCCTGGATTTGTGCTTTCTGAACCCGAACCTTACACTTCTGTGGATGAGTAAACAACAGGCACCGCACTAGAATGCAACATGACTTAGGTCCCTCTTGACCTGCCTTGTACCAAAGATCCTCAAACATGTGGAGAAAGCCTTCCGGAAACATTTTACTGGAGAGAAGACTAAAACTCATTTCCCAATCTCATTGTACTTGTATGCTTTTTTTGCAGAATGCAAATCAATAGAATTCAGCATTATAGCATTTTCTAAATTTTATTAATATTTACACTTCTGCAATTTTTTCTGAAGAGATTAAGCCTGTAAATGTTTGACGAATTTTTTTGTCAAATGAATTCTCATTTAGATCAAAATGATGAGACCTTTTGAAATGAAACACTTTCGGTTTCGTTTCAGCTCCATCCGTCCATGGGCCCCTGCTGTGGGGCACAGTGTTCCCCGCACTTTGATGGGAGCTCACTGCGAGCAGAGTTCTGCCTTAGTTGTGGCAGCTAAAGTAATAAGCTAATGACTAGCCTTCTGTTGCTAAGAGGCATGCTATCTCCCAAAGTACCAGAATCCCAGAACACTAAATTAGTACGTAAAATCCACCTACAGCAACGTTCCCTTAACATCACAGACCAGTAGGGACTAGTTCACACCTGAAACACGGCAGGGCAAAGTAGATTGAGACAATGCAAAGCAGAAATAAAATCAATATCTCAATGGTATTTTCTCTGCCGCTCCGTATGCTTGTATGCCTGTGAGTGTTCATGCCCAGCCATGCATGTGGATGTGTGCATACTGCGTGTATCTACTTGTGTTTGGACAGGTTTAGCTTTTTTCTTGTGGGAAATACATATATTAGAATAAGAACATATGCCAGTGTGATAGTAAACAACCACATCTGAGGCCACCTGAGTATTTAACAAGTGACATTATGTATGCTAATTATACATGCTGCAAGACATTTCAAGGATGAATGTCTGTTCTCTGGGTTTATGTATTCAGTGGCAGGTTTTCCATATTTCATTGACATGAATCGGTACTGAAGTGTAGAGATACTGCATGACAACCAGGCAGCTGGAGTGAACCTCTGCGCACCTACAGTACTGCAGTCAGACTACCACAGATCAGGCCCAGTCTCTGCTCCGTTGTGTGGCTCTTCCTTAGGAGTGACAAAGTTGGTGCTGAGATTCTACGGTAAATAACTGCCCATGAAGGATAGACTGACGCTCAGTTAATCTCTTACTTTTTACGAACATATTTCTCATTTATGGATAGTGATTTTCAATGCAGATAATGTAATGTATCATCGTAATGCATCATGACTGGCGGTTTGATTATGGTCTTTTATTATTGTTTACTGAATTGATTCTCTTTCTTTCCTCTGTGTGGTCAAGGTAATGATACAGTCAGTCCTGGTTAGTTGCTTATCATATGGATTTTTGCAGTGTCAGCATAGTTCCTGTTGTCTCTGTTTCATTTTTTTCCTACTGTGTCACTCCCTCTCGTTCCCTCCATGGATGGTAGTGTGTGACATTCTCCAACCGCTCCCCATTTTTCCTTGTATCCCAACAGCACATCTACAGAGGTGAATATTCTTCATAACCCCAGACAGATCCCAGAGGAGGGCAACACAGGCCCTTTTGTACGTGGCATAGTTCATCACTAAAGCAACACGATCATTAAGGCCTCTCATGGAGTATAAAGAGAGGCGTATGGATCTGAAAACTGTATATTAATGCATGTGATTATGAGTGGGAAAATTCTTGGCAGTGATAATGTACAAAGAACCAATGAAAAACTGTATGTGTATAAAAGAAAGGGTGAGATATGAATACTAATCTATGAAGTTGACATGAGTTTTCTCTAAAGTGCTCCCAACTTCAATGTGTTGCTGAAACTGTCCTTTTGCACTGTCTGCTTTTTTCAAAGTAGCTGAAGTGCGGCTTGAAGTGCAGCTCTGTTTTGCCTCGGGAGTCTGTTTACATCCTCTCTTTGTCTGTCATCTTCCGCAGGGTCATCGCTGGCAAGGTCTTCTTCTTATCGTTTAGCTCACTAAAAAGAGGGAGATCATTTTTGGGCGGGGGAGCTCCTGTCATCCAACCTCATCACAGAGACGCTCGAAAGTAGTACACATTGGTTCACTGAAAAGATATTTGCTTTTTTGCCATTTGAATGAAACATTTTCCATTAGATGCAGGAACTGCCTGTTTATACCCAGTGACCATTTTCTTTCTATTAGCGGGTAGGACCTACTTTTTTCTTGCAGATCCGCTTCAAAGGTGGATGAATTGTGTGTTCAGAGGAATCCGTTCCTCACACCGCTGTTGTACTGTCGTTTTAATTTTTTGCACTTCTATCTTTCCTGTTAGCTGTAATGGGTCTAGCCATTCTCCTCTGTCCTCCCTCATTAACAAGGTGTCTTCAAGTGTTGTCCGTACTGCCTGGAAATTCCAGGAAGGTGGCAGTTTCTGAGATGCTAAAAGAGCCAGCAGCTAATGCTCAGTCAAACCGTGAGTGAACCTGTTATCTGACTGCTGCATACAGACGCTCCTCTACTTACGAACTTTCAACTTACGAACTTTCGGACATACGAACGAAGAGGAAGTCCAAGTTGTATTCGTTGGGCTCCTGTGTCCTGTCCGCAACATCAAATTTTTTTTTTCTGCACGCCAGTTCCGCCTAGTACGACTAATCCTCAAATGATGTCGAATAACTACTTACGAACATTTCAAGTTACGAACAGCTGTTCGGAACGTAACTCATTTGTAAATGGAAGAGCGTCTGTATATTCATTTGTAGCCACGTGCTTCTGTTTCTAGGTTATTTGTATTAGTAAGCAGGTGACTATAGCCTGCCACTCCGTGTCCTTAAAAACAACACCACCTGTTGCCTGCGATGGACAGACATTGCCATTGAGAGCAAAGGTGACACCTTAGTATTTCATAATCTTTCCAAGGCTTTAACCAGGACAAATTGTACACAGAGTGACAATCAATTGCCAAGGCTAAATTGAAAGAATCTTTATAAAATGTCCAATATACAGGTGAACTGACAGAAGCAATCAATACATTTGTAATGGGGTACAAACAAACAGTTTTTCATTTTGATATTCCCATTGATTAATGCCAGTCCCCAGGGAAAGAATTGCTCTGAAACTTTCTTCACTGAGAAAGTGTTTGATTCAGACATACTCTCTGGACAAGTGGACCGAGGAAACCTTTGACATAGTAAGCGCTTCTCAGGCAAAGCAAATCACTCCCAGGGTATGTCTTTCAGTCATGCGTCAAGGTTTTGCCTGTCCGAAATATAACAGAGAAAATGCTGAATGTTTCGGCTTAGCAGTTGTCTTGACAGGACAGAACATGAGGGACTGGATGTAACAGGCGGATAAGGACATAGGGAGAGATGAAGGGAAAGGGAAGAGCAAGCTAGGTGTTAAAGATATGAGCAACTAAAAAGCAGATTAATGGAAAAGAGTCTTAGAGAGGAGTAAAAGCTGAGGTGGGTATGAGAATGTACGCTCTAGTGTGCGGTTTTTTTTTTTTTTTGTGTAGCCCCTAGCCAGAAATTCACAAACAAATCAAAAAAGAGATAGCAGAAGGCAGAGTCCATGAGAAGAATGAGAGAACAGAAGAGAGAAGAAGGTAGAATGTGAAAAGAAAAGAGGAGAATAGCAGGGCATCACAACAAAGAAAGGGCACGAGTGGGAGACCTTGATTCACTGTGAGCGCTGTCTGTATCTGTCGAAACCTGGGGGGGCCCTTTCACACTGACCTTTGAATTGTGTCAAGGAACTTTAGTATTTTCATGAATATTTAGATGTGGATATGCCTGGTCTCCTGCCATCGCTTGCATTGTTTCTTATCAATGATGTCTCTCACTGTGATGAAAAAGACGTATCTTAGCCTCATCACCATAACAACCATGGTGATTGAGGCTCATGTGAGATATTTTCTATTTCTTATATTCTTCATCTTCTTATTTTTTTTTTTTGCTAGAATTCGCTTTAAATAATTCCACTGGAAAGGTAGAAATTGCAGAGCTCTCTTAAAATTCCAAATTAATTTATTGCAGTTATTTTCTCCTTCCACTATAGAAGGTCACAGAGGATGTACACTCACAAATTCACAAAGTAGACTTTTCATGTTTCCTAGAATGCGTCAACAAGCAGAAGTAATTCCAAAATATTCTACCCATTCCTTCAGAGAATCCTGCAGCTGTGACAATGAAATCTGTGACTCTTCTCAGTTCCCTTTGTTCAATTTGCAGTTCAGATTACTCTTTTTCTCTCTCTCCCCCTACCTCGTCTCACTGTCTTTTCCTCGTTGCCAGTCTTCCTCACCATCACTTCACATTTGACAGTGACTCTTTTTCCAGTTGACATCTCTACTTACATGTTGACTGATTATGCAGCAACCGATGACCATAATTACATATGGACCGGTGGCTTTAATTGTACAATGATTGATTACTCAGCTGCAAGGAAACTAGAGTGAAAAATGTATTTTGGTATTTTTCACCACCACAGTGTTGATTCTTTTTTTCAATGGAGCGATAAGCAAGAAAATATATTCTTTTTGAGTCAGTGAAATGTCTGATCAGGAGTTTTGGAATGTCACAAAGTTATGGAGTCTCCTTACCTCGTGCCTTAGTTTCCTGGCACAGGCTGTAGAAAGGTGAGTTCATGGATCTATTCTGCTTTCTCCCCGATAGGAGAGGGGACCAGACAAACCTGCTGTAATAGTTCTGTTGCCCCATGTTTGCATTTATTTGCAGGTAGCACTGATGATGACGCTTGAAAATCTGAAGTTAATTCCCACCATAATTACTGTTATCTCTTTGGCTCACACTCACCTTGATAAAGCTTCGCTCATCTGGGCCTCCCAGGA
Organism: Gnathonemus echidnorhynchus; assembly: GCA_026776725.1. NCBI lineage: Eukaryota > Metazoa > Chordata > Actinopteri > Osteoglossiformes > Mormyridae > Gnathonemus > Gnathonemus echidnorhynchus. The sequence goes on along the minus strand of JAODJU010000131.1, from coordinate 205,928 downwards.
AGGAGGTGGAATTTCAGATGAAGATAGCTTTGTTTGTTTCTTAATTGCTGGATGACTTCCAGATGTAATTATGGCCTAATTCAATAACACCCAATTAGCACCTTAATCTTATGGAAAGGAGGGAAATAATTATTTGTATGAAGATTTTGAGGTAATGAGTTTTGAGGAAATTCTCCAGGAAACAAAGTGTAGAGCTCCTGGCATGAATGAAATGGAACTAACATGGGATTAACATCACAACTGAACAGCATTTTGGGAAAATTCAATAATGTGGTGTTATTTGTTGAATAAAGATCCAATTTTAACATCTGAAATGGCCATGGCACACATTTTTTTGTCTGTTTGGAGATGATAGATGTCGTCGAATAAAGAGGTGATGATGAGAATTGAGATTGTCTCATTCCTGGATGGTCCTTCCATGGCTGGGTAGGACAGGGAAGTAGGAATTAGAGATTGGAGTCACCAGGGACACCCACTTTTCATGATGAAGACTTTTTGGTCTGTGCAATGACACTGGCAACTAAAACCAAATCCCTAGTGGTGGTGAGCCTATTGGGTCTCGTGGGAAGTGCTTTCTGCCAGTGTCACCAATCACAGAAATTTCACTGCTCAGTAACTGCTGACCAGCTAACCAAAATACCCCCGGATAGATATTTACCACCATTAATATTTTTACACATCTTCTTATCATTCAGTATTAACTGTGGTCCCGACACAGTGGAAGAATGTTCTGTTTCATTGACAATTAATAGACAAATGTGGCGGCATTGCAGAGAAAACCCCGTCATGAATAATGGACGAGCGAGAGACGTCCTCTTCAGCCCAGGGTTGTCTGAGTGATTTTCCACGCACCTGTCAGCTATGCTCAGAGATCTTCTCCAGGACGACAGATAATTTTTATGACGGTTTAGGGGATTAAAAAGTTGGCAGACCATTTTAAATTGGATGCCTTCCCCATTCTCTCTCTCTCTCTGTATCTCTCTCCCTACCTCCCTCCCTCTCCAACTGTCTTTGTTCTTCAGTGGTATCACTGAAACAGGGAGGGCTGGGGGAATCCCAAACACAGTGTGATCCCGAAAGGTGCCTCCACACACCTTATTTCACACTTATATTACATGATGGATTCACATAAGTGGCCGTTGTTTGAAAAGTGCTCCTGCTACATAGCATGACCCCTTTCGTGGTGCCAGAAACAGCATTGAGTCTGGTCTACCTACTGTAGCTGGAAGCCACGTGACATTTGAAAACCAACGAGTCCATGTTCAGAAGAGTGTCCCCAATCACACACACAATTCGCCTGCTCCTGCATCAGTGCATCATACTCAGCATCAATGTACAGCATGTATATGTAAACAGCTGGTGTGTGTGTGTGTGAGTGTGAGAGAGAAAATGGCATTTCTAAGATCCTACTAAGCAAGGTCTATGATCGCCCATGTATGAAACATTGGTGTTTAAACATTTGTGTCCATTGGCTTCTTCTGGGGTAGGAACGTCAGGCTCCAAGGCCACCTGTAGGCTTGCACATGTAATAAAACAGCTGAATCGGGAAAACATTTGTATGCGATATTTCAGCTATCATTCTAGTCTGAAGCAGACTGCCAGCAGGGCACTGCCTGATTGAATAATGCATTGAATGTTGCAGCTGGCAGGCTTGGGCTAGTAAAGAGTATCACTTGAAAAAAATAAAACTGCTTAAAATAGGATCATTAAAAATGTATTAGTTTGCTTAAGATTACACGGCTTGGAAACAGGCAGCGAAGCAGTTATATGAGCACCTATTATAGGAATCAAGGTTTTATGCTTTTTACTGCTGGGATTTTGTCATTTTTATTAGTTTACATTTCATAGACACATTCATGTTTAGCTGTATAATTATTTTAAATGTAATATTGTTTTAATTTTGCAATGTTTTGCATTAACTTGTCAATTAACTTTATAATAATTAATGTGTTAAAGTATAGTAGGTATTTGACATACTGTATAAGACGTGTCATGATTCATTAATGATGAACAAACATTATTTGATCCTTCAGTAGTTCATAAAGATTTTCAGAATTAACAGATAAAGTAACAAATATAGTAATTGCCTAAGATAAAAGATGTCCCAATTCATTAATGATGAATTAACATGAGATCAGTATGTAACTAAGACTTAGTTTGTATTAAATTAATACATACTGTAAGTAATAGCTTAAAATTTATTTGTGCCCCCTGAAGTAAAATGTTACTGATTAATTTAATTAATTTTTGAGGCAATTGGTTTTGTTCATTTTCATATTTACATTAATATATAGTTTTTTTAGCTTTTGCTAAGCAAAGATAACCATCTGATATCCCAAGTGAAACTCATATCCACAAATTATTCAGCTTCTCTGAACTACACAACATCAATGGGGAGTAACAGCAATGGGGAGTAACTTTACAGTGTCTGCAAACAAATTCAAGGTTCAACGTTACTTTATTGTCAAAGAGTGATGAAACAACGTTTCTCCATGGCCCCGGTGCAACATATAGTAACATAAAGTGCACTTTACATCACAGTAACAGGGTGTGCAAGGTGCAAACAGGCAGTAAATAAATAGTGCAGAGATAATAAATAGTGCAGAGATGTAAACTTCGTATGATTTGTGCAGTTGCACAAGGCAGTTGGCAGGATTTACCACAGCATAGGACACTACAAAGTGCAGTAACAGAATCAAAAAACAATACAATGCAAACAATAATAGACAGGACGATAAATGGACAGCACACAATTCCAATTTGTAACGCTGGAGGGACGTAAACCATAATGGCTAGTATTGCACATGATTATTATATTGCGCAGGTCAGTTAATTGCTGAGGTTTCACAACAAAGTCTGTGTTCTGGTCCATTAGAGCAGTATTTTCAGACCCAGTCCTGGGGGGGAAACGCGGACTGTCTGCGGGTCCCTGAGGACGGGGTTAGGAAACATCGCGTTATGGTTTGGCAAGGTGAAATCCCATAAAGCATTTGCTGAAGGATTGTGTTCTCTCTCCACTTAATCACCACACTAATTAAAGTTTACTGCCTAATTGTGTAGGGTTTTTGTCTGACGACGCCACCAAGCAACTGCTGGGCTAATTAAAAAGCACAAAGTCAATGCATCACCGAAAGCCATCAGTCCCCGGATTCCTGCAACGCTTGATGGATCACCCCCAGTGAGGCTCCCCAATGAATCTGTCAGCCTTAAAGATGCTTGTGCCAGGTTAGCGCGGAGCTTTTATCGCAAACGGCAGCTGTTTATTTGTTTCAGTGCTCCTGAAGAGTGTCCGCAAATGCTTTATGTTTTTTAAGTTGATGTTCATGCACAGTTTAGCAACAATGTAGCAGCCATTTACTCTGCACTGATTCTGAACCTGGCAGCTCATGAAACAGTTAAGCCTGAATAAAATCAAGGCGGGTTTTTGCATTTCTTTGGTGAGTCCAATCACATCTAGTTGTCAAGGCGGACATCAAATAGTAATAAGTGGACATTGTGGATATGAAATATTGTGCACAGCTTAGACAAAACTGGGAAGGTTTTGGGTCTTTAAATACCAAAGTCAGTCATGTGATTGTTCTTTTAAATGCCTAGGACGTTTCTGACAAGGGCGTAACTTTGGCTGGAACATTGGGGGGGTTGAGGTCTCCACCCATTATGGGGGAAACATGATTATTGGAGGGGTTGTATTAGCTGGTTTTGATTTATTGGGGGGGGGGCTACTACCCCCCCATCCCCCCCGTAATTTATGCCCATGGTTTCTGACAATATTCCTGTTGAATTTGTATGGATAATTTCAGTAAAAAGACCTGCTGGTGATTCCACTGACTCAGCTGCAAGCTGTGATCTCCACTGGCTTTGCGTATACGCTGCAGGAGATCATTCGCAGTCAAGTGAATTATGGCGCGCGCACCGCACGTGTCTGTGTGTCAAAATGTGGACAATAATTAGCAGAGGTTAATTAACACATGGCAGGTGTGTGTTTGATAGGCTCACTGCGCCTTTGTGTGTGACTGTGGCTGTCGGCTCCTTGAGTCCTGTATCCATCCTATTCGCCGTATCAATCAGAAAGGACTTATGTATAGATAATGTCACCCAGGTTTTAATACAGTCCTGATGGCCTGGGCCAGTCCTTCCTTTATGTTTGTTGAACTGTAACTGCTTCACAGCTGCCCAGCAGTCTTAGCTTGGGATGGTGCATGATGTCACACCTCTACCTCACTGCTAAGGGAGTGTCAGTCAGGCGCAGGTGGAATTAGGCTGTGTGTGGAATGTAATGAGGTTTCTGCAGGCCACACTGCTGAGGACCCACTAATCACACGAGGGGCTCGCAGTCCGTCTCGCTCGTTTTCCCTTCTATCTCCATTTAAGGACGGCTTGCGCAAACAGCAGCCCAACAAAACTAAGTATGAATGTTCGCCTTTCCTTGCCAGTGCGCCCCACTCGCCAGTACGCCACCGCCCTCAGTCCCACTGCAGTCTGACTTTCCTTTCATCTGTCTCCCTTATTTTCATAATTTGCAGGGGCTCTGAAGTGATCCCTCCCTCCAAATCATTTCATTTTGCTCTCCATCCTATATTTAATGTGAGTTCCGCAAAAGGAAACCGCTAACAGCAGCCAGCCGAATCCGCTCATGGGCAGACGCCCATTTGGCACCTCGTGAGCAGGCAGCACCGGCGGGCCGTCTGCATTCCGCCGTATGATGTCATCGTTACTCCCTGCTCGGTGCTTGCCCCCTGAACCATGAAATAGCATGAAAGCTCACCACCTTGGCTGCAGTCATTTTCACTTTCTTCCTGCGCTGATGTGTTTTCAGAAGAAAGCAAAATTGACTTGCTTCTTTGCAATTGTATCTCCATTGTGGGTTATCGAAGCCCTCTGTTAAATTATAGAAAAAGTGGTTAACAATTGCCACGTATCTGAAAGTGCTGTGTGAATACTTTGTGAGTGTGTGGCTTGCATGCTTTTCACAGTTTGCAGTTATCACATAATACCCTGCCCTGTTTTCATTTTCATTCGTAAGAATCTGCTGCTGATTTTGTGTAGCATATTGTTATAGCAGACTTTGCAGTTCAACCAGCCTGACTAGTTTTCATTTTAACATGAAAAACCTCTCAGCTTTTTAATAGTGCACACATTCAATGAAAGGTAAATTCATTCTTTGTTGTTGCCCTATTCAAAGGATGAGGCAATTTTTCTGCTTAAGACAGAAATTTCCTAAAGGAAAGCAATGACTCCCGAAATCATCCTGAGGTTTTGTGTATAACCCAGGGTCAGTCAGGAACGACTGCATCATTCAAATAGACATATCAGCTACAAGTAGAAGTGTGTCTTAATGAACCCACACTAGCAGGAAATCATATTAGGAGTTTCGTGCATTTGGCCTGATTCAAGTAAGTCAGTGTGTCACTTGCTGGATTTGAAGAAGATTTTAGCGTTTTCTGTGTGCAGTGGCTGAAGAATCACTTCCTGCCATGGATAAGCACATGTAATTCGCAGAAATGCAGAGAAGGGGACAGATCCCTTACACATGCTGGGGGGGCCTCCCCTCCCTGTGTGTACATGGCCACTGTCCCCAGTACATTATGACCTTCATGGTTACATTCACTTTTACGGAAACATCCCTGAACCCAAGACAAAGTAGAACATGTATAACCGGTGACAACAAAGCCTGAAAAATGCAATCAGATCAACTGGTTCATATGCTTCCGCTTAATGACACTGCCCTCAGACAGCCGTAATTATTCATATAATTCATTAATTAATATGAGCTCGTAACCAGGCCACAAACACCATTTGCTTTTACAGGTCATTACTGTGATTGACGATTATGGGTAGCTATTGGAATGAATTTACATATCGAAAAAAGAATGGGAATACATTTTTTGCTCAGGGTTTGCAAATCGTGATCTTCCTAGTTAGCATGTGTGTGTTTCGTAAAGACTGCCGGGCCCTGGAAGCCCACCGGCAAGGGGCACATTTCAGCATCTCCTTCCAGGAAACCAGTGGAGACAAAATCCCCCAGCATTCAGCAGGCAGATGTCAGATTGTTGCTTGTTCACGCTCCACAAATAAATTCTCTCTTTGTTAAAAGTCACCGGATATACAGATATACAATAATTATGACAACATTTTTTTTAAACCATATACTGCTATAATTAACAATTCTATATATAAACCATTTTGTATTTCAGTTTACGCTTTAAAGCTGCCATCACTGTGCAGTGGGCCGCCATCACTGTGCAGTGGGCCGCCATCACTGTGCAATGGGCCGCCATCATTGTGCAGTGGGCCGCCATCACTGTGCAGTGCACCAAAGCTGCTAAGGCAGATGTTCAGCAGGATGTCCAGAGCAGCACTGATCAGTTCTGGGCACCGTGACATAATTCAGTTTCCCTTCCTACAGGATATTTTCTCCTCCACCGTTTCCATCCATGAAATAAACCCCCCTCCTCACACACAATGCAATCAATACCTTACTGAAGGCGCCCTGCCGGTGTGCTAGGTGAGATGTTCTTTGTTCAGTAGTCATTTGCAGGCTGTCAGGGTGGCACTGGGGAGTGACCCTAACACAGCATGGTTCAGGTGACAGAGCTGCACTTTAGATAAAAAGCCCTACCTTCCAACTAGCAGACTCTAAATCACTGTGCTCCACACACTTTTGTTGAGCTACCCCTCAATTTCCCCTGTGGGTCACGTCCCCAGCGTCAGCCTTAACGCAGTCCCAAAATGTCACCTTGAACCCCCCACTAGGGTTGTCAATGGACATATGGGGGAACAGATGATGAAATGTCTATGAAGATATAGGACCAAAAATCTTTTTTGGCAAAACTGGACAATCTTGTATTAAGCAAGTGCAGTGGATGACAACTGGATGATCAGTCTTGTACAGCCCCGCCCCCCCCCCCCCCCCCCCCCCCC
>JAODJU010000131.1:164880-188382 GCA_026776725.1 Gnathonemus echidnorhynchus | reverse complement strand
GTGCAGCTGCGCTGTGACCTTGTTAGCCTGTGCATGCTGGCCCTCAGCTGGACAATTATCTTTTCGCCACGAGGGAAGCCGGACGAGGAAAGGGGATGTGACCCCCATTTCCTCATGATGAATGGGGCGCTTTTCTGTCCGTGTTGCCAATTTCCTGCAGCGTGGAGCGGGTGTCTCCTTTTATTTACATTACCTTGCATCAGTGTTCTTTTTACGGTCCCTGATGGTGCACCACAGCCAGTCTCTTACGGTTGTCTGGCTACTGGTGCTGGACTTATGCTACCCCCCAGTACCCATGATGCTGGGAGGGGCTGGGCTGTTTAACTCATTGTACCAACAAGGAGAAGACAGACTGATGGTCACTTTCCCTTCAAGAAGTCCAAGCTCAGATCTGTCTCTAGTTATCCATGCACCTTTCCTTATTCATAACATGCAGACAAACTTAACCTGTGTTAACCTGTCTTTCCATTAGTCGGCACATCTGTCCTTGAGTGCAGGGCTGTTCTTGGCTATGATGCGCAACTGTTTTTCCATCAAAGGGTATTCAAGGGCATCTATGGGTCACCCGGCAATTTACAGCTCTGCCAAATCAGACCCACTGATTGTTGACGCATAAACATATGTCTTATGCAAATGTTATTGCCAGTGCATAATGCACAGGTGCTTATAAATATCTGCTACAGGGAATCAAATGCCCATGGATCCATGGAGTGAGTGCTGTAATTATAAGGATCCGGGTTGTTGATTTATGAGGAAGTGAGAGAAACTAAATAAAATGCAGGGTGTCTCATAGCACATTACAGGCTGAATATGGGCTTAATACTTGGCTTTGGTAGGACAGCCTGTGCACTGTTGCGTAACGCAACCTGAAATGGCGGTAGGTGAACAGTGGGCAAACCTAGAGCTGGGCTGCAGCTGCTGTCTTATTTCAGCTCCTGTCATGTCATGCAATTAGCCAGCTGAGTTTTCTTGATGGTAAAGTCCTTGATGTGCATTTGTAGTTCTGTTAATCTAACTGTTGTTTTTCGTTTCTATGGCAAGATTCAATGCAAACTACAGATCAGTCTTGCAGAAATGTTACTGGTATCGTAATATTAGCTGATTGTATTATAGCATTATTAGATAATAAAACAGGGATAATGCTCCTCAGACCTTATAGTAGAGACTGTAATCCTTTCATCATATTGCCAAAGATGTGTGGTGCTTTTGGCGGAAAAAGGTGCCGTTTAAAGAAGGTGAGCTGTTGGACTGGGAGTGTAGACAGTAAATGACTCAGCAGTTCAGGCAGTTTCTGGTCGCTCATCCTGCCTTTGAGGGACTTGGGGCAGAGAAGGAACAAGCAGTGGAAAGGACTGCTGTGGGATTCAGGGAGCCGCTGAGCCGAGCCGTGCCCAGCTGGGTGACAGGGCTGGCGGTACTCTGATTGTACTACGGCTCTGGGCCCTGCGGGGGTTAAGCCATCCAGCAGAGGAACAAGGAGACCAGACTTCCTGTATTTCCATACTCCCCCTTGACATACTGTCCCATATTCAAAAATCGTCTGAAAGCCATGGTTTAAACGTGTTTACAGAAAGCTTCAGTGCTCCTTATGAAATTTGGTGGTACGTGTAGATCTTAATTGCACTTATTCAGGAATAGTGCAGAATGGCTTATTGTTGGAGGTTAATAGCAGTTTAACAGTCAGCTAAATCCATATCTACCAATAGAGGGAGAGGAGGCCAGTGAGTTGAACTAGTCCCTGCCTGTTTGTTTACCAGTGAAAGTCCACCGTCACTATAGAGACAGACAAACTTAGCTATCGATTGCGCCTTTGGGGCTTATTCTCCGTGATCTCAGAAGTGAAGTGAAGTGAGAAATGCATTTTCACACACCACTGCTCAGGTAGAGTCTGCAAAATCCTGTAAACACCACTGATTTCTTTAAAGAGATCTATATGAGTTTCGTTGCGTCGTGCTTGTTTCTTCAGTCATATTCTGCATGCTTGAACAATGATTATCCTAATAACCAAACCCTGAAATACCAGACACTTTCTCTGATTCAGAAAAAAAAATGGTGGAAGTTTCTGTCCTGGTTATAGCATCCATTTTCTGCTTTATTTCCTCTGCTTTAATAAAAACCGAGCTGCAGTCTGGAGGGGAGGGCTTGGGTCCTCCACCTGTGATAGAAAATGAAGCAAGCAATGGAAGGCGATTTAAACACTCAGTGATATTTCATCTGTGGGTGTTAGGCTTTAGGAATCCGCAAGAACGCCTGCCAAGGTCACATGATTGCTTGTGACGAGGGAGAGAAAATGCAGCTCACAGCGAAAAGGGGCCTGTTTTACCGTAGGATAATCAGTCCAGCTGACCTGCAAATGCGACTATTTTTAAACACTGGGTAAAAGTGAGAGGCCCTCCCCAGGGCCCCCTCTGATAAATGGCAGGGTGCACGGCACTCGAATGCTGCTATAAAAAGCCATCTCCATGCATACCCAAACACTCCGGGGATCCAGATGCATGTCAATGGGTGAGAGTGGGCACAAGAGTACCTGCCAGCCAGGGCCACCATGCAACAGTGACTGCTGGCAGACGAGCGGCTGGGATTGGGGACCACACCACTGAGGCGTACTGGCTGCTGGTTTGCTTGTGTTTGCCAGGCTGCTCAAGTGTCTGCTTGGTACCTCTTATGTTACTGGTTAGTTTGTATATGGAGGGGGTGTTTATTTCAGAACGGGGTGGGGGGGGGGAGTAAACACTGACAGTTATGTGTCTGTGCGGGTGGCAGGGGGGTAAACACCGGCTGGTTCCATACTGTAGCTGTCTGCCCCAGTTTCAGTAGCAAAAGAGTTGAGAGATTGCTGACTTGGACCTGTGGATCACAGCATTTTTGCCAGCTGGACTCCCAGAGTGGATGACTGTTCAAATTCAATGCACACATCCATCCATTTTCTGTGCTCCCTTGTTCTATTCAGGCTCACCAGGGGCTCCAGAGCCAATCCCAGAGGCCACCGGTGCAAGGCAGGGAACAACCCAGGACTGGGCACCAATCATCTTTGCATACTCACACACCATTCACTTGCCGGCTATTTGGTAACTCCAGTTAACCTCAGCATGTGTTTGGAGAGTGAGGGATGACTGGAGATGCTAGAGGAAACCCTATGACAACACAGGAGAACATACATACTCCACACACGTGGCAGGCTGGCCAAGACTCGAACCCTGGTCCCAGGGGTGTGAGATAACAGTGCCAACCTCTGCACCATCACGCCACAAACATGAATACTTTCGCTAATAATCCATGGGTAGAGGAAGCGGCTGAAGCAGGTAGACAGGGGGTGTACAGTAGCTATGTGCAGGAATATTTGAAAAAAGGGGGCGTATATGTCTATACGCTGATGCCTCTAGTTGTAGAGCGGACTGAAGGACTGACAGACCAGCGGCACCTACACAGAGGAGGCTCCCGCTCCGCTCTCCTAGGAGAGCCACTTTGGCGAGATCTCATTCTCACTTTGCTCCGTTGGCTCTTTGTCATTGGACTCGTGTATGTCCCACTGACAGTGCGAGGGGAGCTCAGTCTCGGGGGACATTCAGCAGCCTAAATAAATGAGACACGCTCTCCAATCCTCAAAGCACTGTTTAGGCCAACTGCAAATAAAAAAAGATTTGCCCTAATTTGTTACCTTGCCTCGTTGTACCATCGTTGACCATCACGTCACTCCGTGCTCCAATGTCCAAGATCCTATGTCTACTGTACGTCTGATCAGACTACACAGCAGTGCAGCTCTGAGTCCAGCAGGCCGTGCCAGGCGTCTGTCACAGTGCGATAGGCGGCTCAGATCCCCCAGTATGTCTCCTTTTCTGTCAGTTATTTTTCGGGGTCGCCTCAGCCCCACTGGGGGCTTTGCGGACTTCTGTGCTTGCGCTGCTCTTTGCTTCACAGTACAGTGGCCTGGTAATCGCTTGCTGGCAGGAAGCTCTTGTGACAGACGTGTCCAACCTGCTCCAGATGGCTGCCTGGAATTTGTCAATGCGGGGCGGCGGCCCGTCTCTAGCACTGCACAGCATTCATGAATGAGAGTATAAGACCCAGGAAGTGAAGCAGCACAAGGGAGCCGGTGGGAGATTAGACTGTCGGTGACCTGAGCCCCCAGACTCACATACACACATAAAGACACACAGTCTTATGCTCACCGGTCATGAAAACATACCTGGACACGCACACACGTTTGCATTCATATCATTATGGGGACCATCCATTCATTTCTATGGGGAAAAACCCTAATCCCAGCAATGACAACCTTAACCCGCACCCAGCCATAAGCTTAACCTTAAGTAACCAAACAAAATACAAGACTTTTGTCATTTTTAGCTTTTTGCTTGCAGTCAGAATTGAGTTTACCAAAAAAATGATTCCCCCAACGTTAAAATAACAGGTTATTCTGACCACAACACACACACACACACACACACGATGCACAAAGACGCTTACACATGCACACAGACGCAGAAAAAAGGCAACTATCTACACACACACACACACACACACACAAAAGCCCAAAGTGGAGCCAAAGCCCCCTTTAGCTTTTCATCTCACTCACCATCAGCTGTGCTCTTCCTGACCAAAGAAATAAATCACAGTAGGAGAAAAACCAGCAGATTCGGTGTTCCTCCTGGTCGTTAGATATCCTTGCAGGGGGGAGCGCTCTAGGCGAGCGGTGGGATAATTGCAGATTATGTCCCGGGTCGGGCTGTAAGCTGAAGGAAAGCCCTCTGTCTCAGCATCCAATTACTCTCCCCTGAGTGGCGAGCGTGCAGGTCAGATGAAGAACCGAAGGGTACTCTGTCTTCATTTCAGAAAAAAATATATACTGAAGGGCTTTTTAGGATATACTGAAAATATACTGAAGGGCTGTTTGCAGTAGAGTAAACATATCCACATACATTAAAAAGCAAGCAAAATTATCTAAGCGCATTTATTACTGTTCTGTTGGAGGACCTTGCATGTGCTATGATGTGTTCGGAAGAAGGTGTTTGACAACGTGGCCAACTCTACATATATAGTGTATATCTGTGTTTATCAGTATCTGTGTATGCATCCTGGGGGGGAGTGAATGTGTAGCTGTCGTCAGGAGTCTACCTGGGTGCATCATGGGTCAAAGAAAAGCAGAGCACTGCAATTTATAGATTTTGTCAAGAGCAAGGGGCATGTGGGGCGAATCAGCACCAATAACCCTGATCACCTGACTCTGTCGCCTCAAATGGCTAAAGGCTGTGCTTCCCACCTCCCACTTACAATGCATTTTATATTCATTTGGTGCACGATACCTAAGGGCTTGGCTGGGGTGTTCATGAACCTGGAGACATTCTCCAATCCTAGACTGCTGCTGCCATCTTATCCATAAAATGTGCTCCCCTTCCAAGCCTGAAGCATCTTCTCATGTCCCTCTACGGTAATATCATTGCACTAATATCATAAGGCCGGCTAAGGGTGTCAGGAAGCTAAAACCCCCCGAGGAAGCCTGAGAGAGGGCGGTGCCTCGTAGCTAATAGATAAAAGCTGAGTTGAAAAATTAAATCACAGTAGAAAGCGGCAGCAGGCAAAATCCATACGCAGTCAGCAGATGGATGACTCAGTGAGTGGAGACTGAGACAACGATCTGATGGACGTGTGGTATTGGGTTACGGGGCGAGGGCTCCCTCAAACAGGAGTAGCTGTTAGTGTCACTCCAGTTTCAGTGCCACTTTGGGACCCCGCAGTCGCGAAGATACGTGTCAGAAAGATAAATAAGAACGGCAGCAAAATCACCTAACATTTGTGGGGCTGGGTGTGTGTGCGCATCGCACCTGTTTGTTTAAGTTGGTGGGGTCCGTCTGCCATCCCGCAGATTGTGCCGTCCTCGCCGTTTTGTTGACTCAGATTGCAGGAGCAGAGCAGAGATGATGGTGCCCTTCTGGAGTTGCAGAGGACACCGATGGGTTGCATTAAATGGAGCTTTGAGGCGTCCATGGAAACTGAGTCGTTGGCCGCTTACCAGTCGCTGTGAGTCATGTGCGAGCGCGACGCTGCAACCATCAAGCGTTGATGTAGCCTTTAAAAGGCATGGCTTGTGTGATGCATGTATGAATTCTGGACCTTTTGTTAGACTAATCTGAAAGGGTATGAAGCAACTGGGTTGCACTTGTGGTATTTTTCCATTGTTAACGTGTGTAAAAGCAAAAGATCTGTCCTTTTTCTGTCTCCCTCTCATTTCCGTATCACATTCCATCCGTTGCAAGCTCCATCCAGAATGAGATATCAGGGGAACTTTGCAGGTAGATTTATACAGACACGCGCAGTGAGTAAAATGGCTCTGTTTTATTCAGGGAAATTCAATCATCATAAACGTATTTACTGAGGAAGCGCAAGTGCTTTGAGTGCCTTCTCTTGGGCTCTAGATGTAACCACGGAAACGACAGTGCTAACTTCTCAGCTACGTGCGGGCGTCGTCCAGAGCAAGGCGTTACAGGAAGGACGGCTCTTAGTGCTCAGAAGGACGACCTTTTTACAACCGAAAGCATCGCAGAACCAAGATTTAAACATGGTTTTTATTTTGCACGTGACAAAGTGAAACAAATAATTTATAATCCTCTGACATTATCACAATATCCGAAGGCTGTATGTTTGTGATTTTCAAAGAAAACATCTGGACAATGATAAAGATTAATTGTACTGTAATGTGATTTCAATTTTTTTTCACATTTTGAAAATGTGAATATATGTGTCAATGGATGATACTGAAGCCTATCTCCTGCCTCTTATTCTGAGATTCACTTAAAAAAGAAAGTAAGAATTTACTTTTAGCCCCAGGGTAAACCTTATTTTTACCCATCAGGCACTGCACACTCGGGACGTGGCATTCATTTAGGGAAAAGGACAGTGCAGTACTAGAATTCACGTGCTGAATTGTCTTATGTTGCTTTCCAGCAAGATCTTTTTTAAAACTTCCTTTCTTCTGTTGTTTTGCAGTTGTATTTACTGGATTCCAGTTGATTTTCATTCTCATCGTAATTATTTATTTCATTTTCCGGCACGTGCAGACTTAGAGATGCAGCTCCACCAGAGCCCCCCCCCCAAGGCTGCCAGTGCCGCACCCCCACATCATCCCCCAACAGCCATGCCTCAGAAATCCTCTCCGCTGGGTGAACTGACATGAGCGTTCTTTCGGATCAGTCCCAAATTTCTGGGGTTTTGACAGTTTTGGAAGATTTGTTTTGCACCTGCCAACATGCCAAGAAAAGACCGCAGGGGTTAGAAAGCAGCAGGAGTCAGTCTCAGATGGACTGTGAAAAATCTGGGTCCTTCTCCCCCAAACCTGAGCTCTGCAGCAACATTTATTCAATGTTTTAATCCCTATAATATGTACTCATTTATTGTCTCAGTTAACCAGCAATAACTATGTGCATTTTGCATGTTTCATATATACATAATATACAATTTATCCATCCATTCATCACTTGTACAGAACATAGTTGCGAGGGGCCCGCATCTGACCTAGTTATGCATTTGGAAAAGCTGTGTTTGTGAACCTCTCACCAGTTTATGGAAATGCTGCACCCTCCACATTGGCTGCAGCCCACTGTCCCACTCCGGCCGAGCAGGGAGCCGAGTGAGGAGCCAGGGCTCTGGGACAGGCAGTGGGGGCACTCGGTAACATTCAGGATGGGAAATGCCCTCGGCCAGTGCACGGGGACTCTCCCTGTCCCTTTGGACTCTCCCTGTCCCTTCGGACTCTTCCTGTCCGTTTGGACTGTTCCTGTCCCTTCGGACTGTTCCTGTCCCTTTGGACTGTTCCTGTCCCTTCGGACTGTTCCTGTCCCTTTGGACTCTTCCTGTCCGTTTGGATTCCTCCTGTCCCTTCAGACTCTTCCTGTCCATTTGGATTCCTCCTGTCCCTTTGGACTCTTCCTGTCCCTTCGGACTCTTCCTGTCCCTTCGGACTCTTCCTGTCCGTTTGGATTCCTCCTGTCCCTTTGGACTCTCCCTGTCCCTTTGGACTCCTCCTGTCCCTTTGGACTCCTCCTGTCCCTTCGGACTCCTCCTGTCCCTTTGCACGAACGTCTCCCAGCCACATCCTCTGCTCTTTGGGCCAGTTGCTGCTCTGTTTTCCCTGCATTGTTGGGTTAGCGGACATTCTGCCACTATGATCCATAACCTGTGTTAATTATGCAAAACAGAAGTTGTCTGTTCACTAATCAAAATAAGTATGCCAAGAAATGTTGTTATACATTTATACAGTACTATACTATAATTAAGATTCTGAACATCTAGTGGAAGGGTAATACAGTATTTAATATATCTCATCCCTGTGGCCCTCACCCAGACACCCAGCAGGAAGATGGAGAAGGACACGGCTGGATAGATGGATATCACTCATACTAATCACCATTGTAATTATGTCTACTAATTGCATTAATTATACCTATGGATGCCTAAAAATAATTCCATAAATTACTTTTTGTTCAGATCTTATCTGCCAATCAATTGAAAACCTTTTTTTTTTTTACAATCAAGTTTATCATGGCCATTAGGGCTTTATGGAACCAAAAACAGAAAATATCAGTAATTTTCTATATGAAGTGCAAATAACAAATGTGGTTGTATATAAAATAAATGATGTGTATAAAACGTGATTTTAGACTGAATGGATGACAAATGCCAGGGTGGGGGACACAGATCATAGTGCAGTGAGTAGGGTGGGGGCCTGTGCTTACCGCTGTGTCAGTACCCTGACATCCTTGCTGTAGACACTGCTGCAGACTGGCTATCTGATAAACACAGTCATTATATTGCATTGTGTTACTGCAAAATTTATGGGTTATATATGCCATTGTTTTCATGCCATCATATATTTATTAGAAATTTTACACAAGCATATAGGGTGGTGCTGTCAGTGACAAACCAGGGCTGAGCTCAGGCTTTTGTGGCAGTCGTACCTTTGTTTATATTAGCTAGATGACATTTTTGGAAAGACATAGTCACAGTGCATGATCTGAGCGCCAACTCTGGTGTTCCTTTGCCAGTGTACATAGATCATTCACACCCAAGGCTCCTTCTTGTGTATCAAAGAAGGCAGGATCCCGTGATGTATGTAAGCACTGATCACAGGCACGATTGTGGGAAAACAAGGCGCAAGGGCAGAGATAAAGGTAAAGAGTGAGAGAAAGGCAGGATAAAGGGTGGCGTGAGAGGAGTAGGCCAGCAGCCTCAGGGTCCAATCTGACTATAGCTCTGTAACAACTTGGGGGACTCGTCTGACGGAATAAGATGCTGTAAATAAGACATAAAAAGTCAATATGCAGCCAAGGAGGCCACTGGGTGTATATCACACTTACTGGCTGTGTCTGAATTCAAGGGCTGCATCCTTCAAAAGATGCGGTCTATGAAGGTGTAGCCTTTATACGCTGCGTCCTTCAAAGGTCAAACAGAAAGTGTTATCAAATGGGACGGTCTGGCCTGCGGATAATATATTACTTGCGTCATTAGCCCTTATCCTTGAGACACAAAGCACCCGTCCTCATCGTCTAGCCGGGACACACCCACTTTACCTTTTCACAATGAAACTTGGGATATGTTGGGCTGCGAAGGATCCATCATGAGGACTCATTTCCAGACCGCATTAGAAGGAGCCTTTGAAATGGGACAGTCTTCAGTCTTTGAATGCAGCCGCAGATGGGCACAGCGCCTCAGACACAGCTACAAACTCTAAGATGGACACCCCCCAAGGAGCGTGCCTGTGGACTGTTTCCTTCCCAGTAAGTACTGGGGTAAAGTTGCTGGGTTTTCAGGAGACCTGTTTTGCTATGCATGCTGAGGAAAGTGTGTGGTCAGTTTGACTGACAGATGAAAGAGCAGCTCAATAATGACCTCAACGGAGCAGTTAGTTGCTGAGCAGAGAGGAGATGCAGCATGGTTTGTAGCTCTCAGAAGCCTGGCACCTCTCCAGCCCCAGAACTGCCATTCCACACCTAGCCCTGGGTCCCTGCACACTCCCTCTTCTGGGGAAACCCAGAATGATGACTGCATGAGTAAACATGTGGGTGAAATGGGCCTGCTAGCCACACAAGAAGTTACAGAAATTTGAGGGTTCGGGATTCAGTGGCCTGGCTCCAACTATGCAAATTGCTAATCAGCCTGCAAAGACAGTGGCTAGAAAGTAGCGTAAACTGCTCATACAAACACATGAAAGTGACCCAGGTGAAAGTGGGCTCTGGTCTTGCTGGTTCCTGTAGTGGAGCAGGACCGAATCCTGTACTCTGGGCACAGTGACTGAGAAACACACCAAGGGGCTTCACCATGTATTCTGCTAGCTCTGGATTCTGGAGAAAGGTCATGAAAGGTCATTGTGTACCATAAAACCAATCATATAATAGCACAATAATATATGAGTATAGCATTGTCTGATACAATCTTAGCCTTCATGCTCCTTTGCATTATTTATGGTGGTAATGGAAACACAGTTGTCTCCCAGCATGTCACGGTGCTGGTGCTGCTATCCCACTGAGCTAAAGAGAGTAGGAAGATGTGTAGTGCTGACCTCTGAGGTGACTGGTCACAGCTTCTTTCATACGTCACTTTGGATGACAGGCAGGGGGCTGGCAGTTCGGGTCAGCAGGGGACTCACATGCCTGATGAGCTCTGGGGGAGACGGGGAAATGGGACACGCAGAGACAGACGGGGGCATGAAACAAGCAAGTGAACCGATGACTTTGTATGTCGCACGAGGCGACGGACAGGGCTCAGTGAACGTGGCAGACCGAAGGTGGTCATGTCACAGCAGTGGTGTCACAGCGGGTACGGCTGTCTCACACTGTGAGCACTGACGGGGAACGTGTCGGTGGCACATGTCACACAAACATCGCGTCCCTTCAGGTCAATCGTCAGGTAGGTCTCAGCTTGTTCGGTGCTGTGCTGCAATAACGCCCACAAATGCGCCGTGCATAACTGCTGACCAGGCTGCCAGACGTGCAAATACTCACTTTCTCAAAAGTACAAAGACTGGCTGATTGAATGCATATCTGCCAGCCTGTCTTCTTTTAACACAAAATGCTGAAACTGATAAGAGGCATGAAGAAGACTATGGAAAGTGCCACACAGCGAACCATGTTCTCCTAATGAGCCTCCCTAATGATGTGAATCCGGAGGTGCTCTCCTGTGTGGGTGTTTGTATGCGGGCTGATTAAGACCCGTCGTGCGCCAAGCAGACCTGCAATTTCACGCCCAAGAAAGGACACTGTCGCTGCATCCATGAGAACCACGTTTAACTACCAAATATTCAGCTTATAATAAGCGTATAAATACACTTATAAAATGTAAAACTGTAAACTACACAAATCAGTCCAGGTAAGTCTTAAGCTAAGTAAATAATTGACTTGGTGTGTAGCTTAAAAAGGATGCTGCAGTAGGAATGACATTTGTCCAGCTCAGCAGTACAGCTATCAGTCAATTATACCCAAGCAATGATAGCACAATGCCTTTTTTCTCCAGCAAGTAGTAGTAGCGAGTTTTGTACACATGTAAACAAAAGTTGTGTGAGTTTTTAGGTGAAGGTATGGCAAAAACCAGTTTATTTATGTGAATTGTAAGGAACTAGAGCACACTTTTTAATATAAAAAACAGAAGACAGAACACAGAGTCCTGCTTTTTAAAAATTGACCCCAGTTTCTGGAATGTTTACCTCTTTTATTTTAGAGTCATAGGCATTTAACTGAGTGTGTTTATGGATCCTCAGCACAGGAGACAAGAGAAAAATGACTTCATAGCACTGGACTGTGTCATAGTGAGAAAACGTATTGACATTTCAGGAACATAATCCATTAGGTGAGGTGGCAATGATCTTTCGAGGAGAAAATTGGGGAATCCATTTTGGGCTAGAGGGACTGAAAGTGATACACTATAAAATACTAGTGAGGAGGCGTTAAAATTGTATGATGTTCAGAAGTTAGAACTGCACTGTTGGAAAAGGTCACAAAATGATTGCCCCTGATTGTGAGCGGTATGGATAAAGGATAAAGGTGGTATAGATAAACTGTATAGCTATTTCTCTGCAAGCTGCGCTATAAGTGCTGAGGATACAACCAGGGTCATCGTTATTCGCTTCAATTAGATTAGATACAGTAGAAGAATGTTTCTGCCGGGACGGGCTTTGCTCAGCATTCTCAAGGCTGTCGTTTCTACGCACGGCGCTGAGCCGGAGGGCACCCATTTGCATTTAAGCTTTTAGAAAGCTCTCTGAGGCGTTTTACTGAGGTACAAGGCCTTCTCCTGTCATCTGCTGCCTCTTCAGTGGTTCAAAAGGGGCAGGAGAATAATTGCAGATCTCTGCCATCTTCTTTACTCCCTGGTATCAGGTTAAACCAGATTTTTATTTTTTATTTTTTTTAAAAAAAAAAAAAGGTGCTGGCAGTTATTTACAAAAAATCCGAGGGGAATCAAAATAGTCATTTACATTTTAGGTTTTCGAATGTTGGATGGGAATGGTAATGCAAGTTATATGTAAACTGTTTGTAAAACCGATCTTACACAATAGGAGGAAAGATTTCAGGTCCAGCGAGCACAAATCCAGACCAAGTTTTTGTTTCAACAAACCAGTTGAGTATAAAGACTCACAGTCACAGAGTACTCAACTGGTTGGTTGAAACAAAAAATCTTGGTCTGAATTTTTACTTTATTGACCTGAAATTTCTAGCTCTGCTCACCAGTGCATATCCATATATTTAGTATTATATGATTATTGAATATAATCAGTAGGCTCAGTCTGAAACCCTGTCCTCCATCACCCGTTAAATTAAGGTACGACACTCAGTATGACCTTGCATTAACACGAATTCTGGGAGGTGTACATGTCACTGTATGTGTAGATTCCATTTCTGCAAGTCCTCGCAGTCACGTCTCTCTCATAGATCTCACTTCAGTGTCAGCCTTCAGCTGTGCCGCAGAATGAAGAATATGGAAATTGCCGTACCTTGCAGGCAGCTGCCAAACCCGAATTCTGCCACTCCATCCGTTTTTCAGTAACTATATATAGGGTTCTGATAGTCAATTATGTCTCCCAGAAAACACATCAAATATTAAGACGGTAAGCTTTAGATATAAATGTACAGAGTATCTTCCACTTATTAATTTCTCTATTTCTTCCTATTGTACCCTAACGGTTTCTGTTTATTTCAGCAGTAGGGGGCGCTAGCAGATGGTGTGGTATGAAGGGCAGCCCTGAGCAGAGCCCTTTACAAACAGACTTTTATGGTCTATTGCTGAATACATGCATTCCTCTGCCTGTCTGTAGAGCCACTTTCCAAGAGGATCTTACTGGTCACATCTTTCCAAAGGTCACTTTTTCAGTTAGAAAGGCACTGTTTTCATGGGAGAATGTCGATATTTCTGTTCTTATATATTAATTGGTACTTCAGTGCGTACAGTTGTCATGGGTGCATTATGTACAGTTATAGGAATGTTCTGTAGCCTGAGCTGCAGCATGGTTCCACAAAATTAGTACTTTGTAGGACTTTGTACCATGGATGAACAGGGAGATCTTCACCTCAACCAAAGTCTCAGTGCCCTTATACAACATTCTGGTTTGGGGTTTTGCTATTAAACAACAGAGGAAGTTTCTAGGCACCAGAATTCATACTCCTGTTATAGTAATTAACAGGCTGTGGCTTCAAAGGCAAACATCATCATTATTTTGCTGTAGAGTAATTTGCTACAACAGTAATTTTTCATCTATTCCCTGTAGTCTTCTAGTCTCTTTATTTACATGTTGGACACCAGAAGAATGATTGAAACTCAGTCAATGAACATAATGAGTGTGTTGTACTCATTAATCCAATACATGCTGGAAGTGGCTTCACAGTTGACGGAAAGATCTGGCTCCTTGTCACCTCATCTTCAAAAGTATGAAACTTCACAGTGTCCTTCTGCCTGCCTATCTCATCAATCAGTGTCGATCAGTCTAATGAAGGAAGGAACCTTCCAGCTCGTGAGAAAAAGGGAAAAAAGATATGAGAACAACAACTGGGATTCTTCAAATGGCGTTAAGTGTACAAATGATCACCATCTTCCACAAATAGTACAAACAGTTGTGTCAGATGTTCCTGACTGAAAATCATTGGTGCTTTGGTGCACAAAATCGTCACATCCGCCTCTCTCTCTCTCTCTCTCTCTCTCTCTCTTTCTCCATTCTTTATAAAAAATAATTGAATTATTCCGACCCCATCATGAAAATTACTATGCTCTGACATAGCGCATTAGAGCCCTTGTAAAGACATCTTTATGCAGCGCCAGGGATAATCCAGCGTTCAGCATCCGCCACAGGAATGAAATCGGTCGCCTGCCGCATTACGATTAGAATGCTACACAGGAAGGCTCAGACGGGGTTTTAAACAGGGGCGTACATGGGTGGGGGGGTTCAAAGTAGAGTGGGGTTTACTGTTAATTATGCCACTGCTGTTCCACTGCCCCCGTTTTCCGGCTGCCTCTGCTTTAAAGCGAGTGTTGAGGAGCTAACTCTCATTGCCGGTTTGTGGGCGGCCTGCTTTATACCTTCATTACCTTCACATGTAATTGCTTAGCTGACTTTTTTTTTCCATCCTCACAGTTTCTGTCCTTTTATACAGCGACAGAGCAGTTCAAACCCCTGGCCCATGTGTGAGGCAGGGGGTGGCTCCTGGGGCCTGGCTTGCTTGTGTACTTCACCGCTATTGTCTCTGGTCTGCCCCCTTCTCGCAGTCCCTGGATGCATGCATGCTTTAATCACGACTTTTCTCTGTCACCCAAGATGAATACAATAGTGGCCAACAGAGGACTGCATTTTTAGCCTCGGCTTGCTAGCTTTGCCCTGCTGTGTTAAACCTGTTTTCCCTTTGTTGTTAGATAGCGCTGTGAGGCATTATTACACACATCCATCATGACTAGTGCTGCTGCCTTTACTGAAAATGATGCTGAAAATGCAAGCGCGTGATGCTTTATTCAGCCGGGAAAATATTTTGGTGACACTTTCTCTGAACGCCGTGTCTATAAGAATCTATGGACACATTCATAACACATTATAATGCATTCATAAAGCATTATAAACATGGCTACAAATGTTATTCACTTCACCTGTCAGTGGTTTTAATGTTAAGGCTGATCAGTGTTCATTTCCCATGAAGGGGGATATGTTCGGGTGTACGGTTGGCGAGTGGCGATGGAAGAATGTGAGAAAGAGGAAGCCTGTGTGAAATACGGTGTGGGTATCAGGGACAGCACTGCAGAGTAAGCATAGCTGATTAGGGCACACTTCAGGATATGTTTTACAATCACTGCGTTTCTGATGGGTTCTGGCTCGGGTCTGGCCCACATTATAATAAGTGCCACTTTTAGTGACCTCTTTAGTGATTGGCCTTCGTCAAACAGTTTTCCTTAAGATGTAAGTGGTGTCTAGACATCTGTCCATCACAGAGGAAATTCTTCAGAGCTGGTAACACTGCACAGGATATGGTCAGCCAACCGCCCCCCTCAGCCTGCTCCGACCCTGGGGAACGCCGCCCAGACAGTCCAGCGCTAATCCCGGGCATTAATTTGCTTTAATCACAGGCATTAAATCCCCTTTTTATCCTCCAGCGAACCCACTGCTCTGCAGAGGGGCCGAGGTCAACCGGTCACATGGGCTCACAACCAAAGGATTTAAAATGCGCCTGCAGTCATTTTATGGCTTTTTCTCCTTGGAAAAATAACATTTTATTTGTGCCCCACTAAATTGAGTATAACCATCCATCCATCCATCCTTCTCCCATAAGCACCTATCCTGTAAAGGGTCATGGCATGATGATGACAAGCTGATGAATAGCAGACAGCAGGTGATGATAAAACAGTAATGAAGATTGTTTGGATTGTTGTGTTGTAATACGATGTTTCCTTGCACAAAAACCAAGGGTATGTAAAAGGGGTCTAATTTTTGGTGTGTTCACTGCATGGGCATAGATAATGGAGGTGAGTGAATAACAGTCTGCATAGATTTAGCTTACCTTGGGGTGGGGGGGGGGTTATCTCAGACGGAGAGCACAGTGTGAGCTCGACAAGACCCCTGCAGCAGCCTGTGAGCAAAGCAGAGAAAGTGAAGACCCAGACATGAATCTTCTGGGAGTTCTGAGGCAAAGATGGTGTCAGCATCTCCATATTTACAACTAGGCTTCTTTTCCTTTGCTGTATTAACACTAACATTTACCCAGGACTTTCAGCAGTCAGTCTATCGGTCATTTTTATTCCGTTTCGCCCATTTTTACACGCAGGTTGTCATAAAGTGCCCAAGTGCAAAACCCTCCTGGACTTCTGGGCCAAATTCTGCTAAGGCAATTCGAAGAGAAATGTACAGAGCTCATGTTAAGGGGAGACAAGGTGTCATGGGGTTGATGCCCTTTGCTGTACACTGACAAAAAATACACCTGCTTGAAGGGCAGGTTGCAAGAGAGAGAGAAATGACGTGGGGGGGGGGTTTCTTCAGAGCCAACACTGAATACAAATAATGTCTTGGTCAAGATCAAAGGAGAGAATTCTCCACCCTGGCCGCTCTGTGCTTGGCTGGGATCGGCAATGCCTCAGACAGCCAGGCAATATCCAAATAGCCCATAAATCATGCATCCTGGCTCCCCAGAGGCAGAGATGCCCAGTGGAATGGCGATTAGTCCAGGAGATCCCATTCGTGCGGGTTTTCCTACCAGCTACATTTCACATTTTACCGCACACTTTTATACAGTGACATACATGAACATGACAACAATGATGCACTGCAGTGACAGTCGCCACGTTACTTCAAGCTAGAGTTTTAGGAGGCAGGTAACATGAGCATTGACATACCAAGCGTGCCAGATTTCCCTTTCAGGTGTTGGGGCACAGTTTTCAAGAGGCATTCCTATACAAAGGGACAAGCAAAACGATCCAGCTGGTATCTTGTTCTATCTCCGTTAGAAATTGGGATCGCTGGGTTAGAGATGAGCTTTTGGCTCTGGCCACTTTACTGCCACACTCTTTGCACCGCGCAGCCCAGGGACGTTCAGCAGATCAACAGCTGCAGGGACAGCGTCCGGCTCTCTGACTGTCGCTGACAGAACACGGCGACGTTCCTCAGAAGGCGCCGGGCCGTGCACACTCACTGCTGTCTGGGCTGACCTCTCCTGTCAGATGCTGAATGAAAGTGTGAAATGCACTCAAAGCAGGAGGTGGCCCACTGAATCTCAAACGAGCTTGTATTTTAGACAGCAAAACAAACTTAATTTCTCCAAATCACTTGCAGAAGAAATTCACCTCGCCTGTCATCAATATGCATATGTGGCAGAGCTGTACCTATGTGTGTCTGTTACCTTCAGTAGTTGCTGATAGGTCATTTTCCCCAGCTAGCGACATCATTCATTTGGCTGTTGGATCGCTTGGCTTGGTAGGGTCATCCCTAGCCTGTGTCACGTGTTACATGTCAATTCTTGAGACAGTTCACTTTTAAATGTTATTAATTCAAAGGACAAACTCTTCCATGGGCTTATTTATGCATTAATAAATTAAAGCGCATCTTGTAATAAATTCCTGTATCAGTTGGATCATTACAGCATAGTATTATTGGGTTATAATCGATTTCTGTATCATTCATTTTGACGCAGCAATGGTGCACAGAGTGAGGAATTTCACAGATGATCTAACAAGGAAAAGACTCCGTATTATCCGATCTTAATTCTGGACAAAATGAGTGTGTTGTTGGAAAAACAGTTTATTTTCTGTGGGATGCAGATCAACACTGTTCAGTATAAGGAAGCCCAATCCAAAGGCGGGATTTAAATATGCGTGTTTTATATGCAAATTCCAATATGTTCCTGAAACACTGGCTCTGGGGCTGTCATGTATGAAAGATGATGACAGTTTGATTGCAAAAAGAAAGAAAAATTATGCACGCATTTGTTTCCTATGGCTCTCACTTTATATTGGAGCCCTGAGCCAAATAGTGTGTCCTTCACTTCCAGTGGTACACAGTGTGCTGTGCTCCACCATATCTGTGGCACATCTGGATCTACAGGAGAAAGACACACCTGACAGCCAAGGATATTCCAGATGTCAGCGGAATCTTCAGCCCAGAACCTTGAGCCTATGTCATACATGCTGCAGTCATGGTTTAAGTCTCTGAGGATGAACAGCGGGCTTTATTATACCTGTTCCTAGTAGTACTCAGTAATTAACACAGTGGCCTGAAAACTTAATTATCTTCCAGAGTAAGCAGAGACCGGTCAGGCCGCTAGCAAGTTCATGATTTGTACCTTTTCCAAGAGGCAAAGAGAGAAGAAATTAGACCAAAAGTTAAAGTTCTATCAGACAACAGACAGAATACACACCAAGAACGTCTTGTCAAGGTCAAAAATGGGCAGCAAAAAGAAAACTGAGCAGATACACTATCAGCAATGACAGCCGCCCCGGAGACAGGCTCCACACAAAGAACCCCGGGCGCTGTGACCACCGTAACCTGGACATCGCAGAAAGAGCTCTTCCTTCTTCCACGTCCGAAATACCTTTACATTAGACACCCCTTTTTAGTTACAGAGTGAATATAGTGCTAATATAAGATACAGAAACCATGGTTTCCTCCTTCCTGTGCACACACATACCTTGGCAATTTACAACAACGACAATAATAATTTGCTTCATCATCAAATTTTACTCACTACTACGCAAAATGTATTTTTAAAACATATATTCCCATTTATGAGAGAGATTTAATCTGTTTCTCCTCTTTCTCTGCGTTTTTAAAACGGTGACATTTGCAGATGGCGCACCCCTTCCATCCAGAGGACTGTCGCTGACTCACACTTGGCCAGCCCTGTTCACTGCACCTGGCAGAGTCTGGCAAAAAAAAAAACAACATTTCCTTCTCCACATGTCATTGGGTTTATTTATCATTTTTTAAACATGCCTATTTTCTTCTTCAGTATTTTCAGCGACAGGTGGCACTGTTTCCCTCAGGTTATAAATTTGTGTCTGATCATCTGCTCATCACATCTTTGCCCCCCCCCCCCCCCCCCCCTTTTGTTTATATCTAGGGTCTCCCACTGGTACTTTAACCGCACCTCACACAGCTAGCCATGCCCTCTATTGGTGTCTGCAGTTCCCAAGCCCACACTGACGTGGGCCCGGCCAGGCAGTCAACAACCAAAACACATCAGCAGCCTTGTAATAATGAAGGACTCATAAGGATCTATAATATGTCATAAGAAAGCTGGTGTGCTTCTCCTGCAGTGACGATACCCCCATACATTTATGCTCGCTAAGCAGATGTTTGTGAGAGTGCTTGTCGTGTGATTACTGGGATTTCTTATGTGATATGTCTTCATCCACTTTGTTGGACTGACCTATGGATTACCCACCACAACTCCTGTTGGCAACCGTTTTTGCCTCCCAAGGAAAACTATATTTATGCAATTTATTTTCATTAAAATAAACCACGATTCTGACATATCTAGAATTGTTTATTATTATTTTTTTTTTGAAGGTCTGGTGACCAGGATCTGGCATGGCAACATATTGAAAATGTCATTGGTTGGAGATCAGTTTAACAGTCAAGAGTCTTGACCAACCCTCCTTTGGTACATTGGGAAGGAGAATTCTCTAATTCCCTTCATCCCCTGACAAAGCGTTATCTCCATGTTTAAGAGATACTCCATGATGTGAACCTTGGCAATAAACAGACAAACAAACAAATAAAATATGGGAGTTGGTGTGGTGTGAATACGGCAGGTCCCTGTGTGGGCGCAGAGAGAAGGTGACAAAACAAGAGGAGAAGGATGGCCCAACACTCCCCTGCCTCCTGGGAGACCCCAGCCGCACATGCCTGTCAGTCCCTGACGTGCATCCCACCACCAGGCTGGGCTAGATAACCCGATGGGGGGGGGGGGGTGACTCGTGTGCCATTTCCATGTTCTTGGGCTTTAAATATACTCCATACATCTTGCATAAACTGTGGCCACAGGGGAAATTTCCAACCGAGTTATGACTTGCCATGGAATAAATATGAAGCTTTCAATGGCAATAATGATAAGCGCCCATTAATTCAGCTTTCTGATATATTTTGAGAAGCCTTGCTGTTGGCCTGACCGCATGCTACAGAATAGGACTGGATCTTCTGTCATCCACAATACATCTAAACCAGCAGTATTAAGTGCTGTTGTGAGTCCGCCTCACACTGTGCGTGCTTGGATAACTGTCATAAGCATAACTCAGTTCCTTACAGAACTTTAATTAAACTAACTAGTATTACATTCCATATTTCAGTTTTCAGATGTGTAACTAATGTAAATGATATCCTTTTGGATAAAATAAAAAGGCACTAAAGAAAATTATGCTGCAAGATTTTTCCACACAAGCTATTACTGCTAAACATAATGATCTGTATCTGGCCCATTAAGTCCTAAAGGCTGGAGAGGCAGCAGCAATCATCTCCCTCGCTTGGATTCCAGCTAATGTCTCGTCCAGCTGTCAGCCTGATTCCTCCTGCGTCTCGTGCCGCGTGGAACCCGACCCCCATGAATGTGGGCGATTTGCCTCCCGCGTCATTGCTGTGAGGCTGACAGCGTTGCTCTGTTGCTGCTTATCAGTCGCTCAGCGCAGTCAGAGCTGCCCTTGAACCCGCTCTGTCTACCCGACTGGAATTTGCTTCTAAAGGCCCGTGGCTGTGAGATCTGGGGGCTCCTGTGTGTTTCAACAGAGGGTGAAGCTCATTCTTCTTAAGGCTGGCAAGCTTTTGAGTGGAGCCCAGACTAACAGGATGGAGAAAAATGCTGATGTCATTGTAAAGAGAAAAGCATGCTGTGATTCTGCTCTACGTGTAGAGAACTTCACTTTTTATGATTCTACCAATCATGTGGCATATTCCATTTTGAAGTCATAAAAGCGCACACAGAATCCACTTTAGGGCATAATATACCTTGATGTGCGAGAATCAACAGAGCTAAATTGTGTATTTTTTGGTGGGGTGAAATACTGGAAGCCAATAAAGACATGATCAGTGTTCGTACACGCGAACAGCGATGGGTAAATATAAAGATCTCTGCATTAGTGCCCCTAGATTCTGAGGATTTAATGCTCACTTGATCTTATGTGTACATCACAATCTGCTAGAGTTAGTGCGAGGAACTGCATTGCACTTAAGGACCTACTTCATCCTAATTGGACCTCCCTTATCTTAAATCATTTAGATCTTTCCATGCTCCCAACAAGGTAATCCAGGGGAACACAATGACACAAGCAGGTTTTACCCCTCTGGGTGTTTCTGTCAGGCTTTTATTTAATTCTTTCTGCCAAGAATCAAGTGTAAGTTTGAAAACACAGAACCAAAACTGTTTCCGGCCACTTCATTGACTCGGGTGTTTTGTGTCCACAGTCTTCGCTTGAGGTTGCCTGATCGCATAAGTCTGCCGCTCTTGCGTGCAGTGAAGGCCGGTAACCATGACGCAGCCCTGGGGGGACGGTGGCACAGCGCTGGCATGTTTTCCCGTCTCCTGTTACACAGCAGCTGCCTCTCTCTTTCCCTGGCTGTCACTGTCACTGGAGCAGTGCTGTTATTATAGTCTCCTGCCGTCACGTTCCCCCGTCCCCCCCCGTCCCCCCGGGTGAACCCTGCACTCCTCCCTCTGACCAAATAACACCGCTTCCACCAAACAAGCGGTCAGCAGCACAGTTCAGCATTACTGTTTCACCCCAAAGTCAAGTCAATGATTCTGCATCTGCAATCTAATCCGGAGCGCGAAGGCCCCAGGGAGAATTCGGTTCGTAAGGCAAGGAGGTTGGAGCTAGATCACCATGGTTACCCAATCCAACCCCAACAGACACATGAGTGTCAAGGCTGAAAGCACAGTCCAGCAACAGGAATTTAAACATGCAGTATGAGTTTGAGCCAGACAGCCAATAAGAAGATAGCCAGGAGTAGACATATCATTCCACATGTGCGATGCTGTGCTTTTCGTCCATCTTCATTCCTGCTTTCTCTGATACACTGTTTCAGATTTCTGATATAACTAAGGACCTTTGAAAATGTAGATCACAGATGTGCATGCGCCTTGCTCACGAGTCGTTTGGAGTGTGTGCATGCTCTCAATCCCCAAGTTTCCCTTTCACTCCACACATCATTCTCCTTTCCTCACCCAGGGCTTTGGTGTCAGCCATTGGTTCAAAGAACGGCCTGCTTGATAGCCTTAAGGATGAGTTTCTCTGAGGGTGTGTGGGGGTCCCTGCCAGGTCATCTAGGGTGCCGCTCCACTGCTCTTA
Source organism: Gnathonemus echidnorhynchus (assembly GCA_026776725.1). NCBI lineage: Eukaryota > Metazoa > Chordata > Actinopteri > Osteoglossiformes > Mormyridae > Gnathonemus > Gnathonemus echidnorhynchus. Next base: position 166,095 of record JAODJU010000131.1, on the reverse strand, counting down.
GGGCTGTGGACTCAGACATTACACTTAAGTAGCAAATTATGTATGCAATATAAAAGCCTTGTGATTCAATCTAGGTAAGGTCGGCTGCCGGCAAAATAAATAATGTAACAGGAAACAGTCAATTCAGTTTCTTCAATTGATTGGTGCAGTACAGCCCGGGCTAGATCCTGCACATTTAGCATCTCACACAGAACAAGCTTGTGACAGTGAATGTCACTAACATTTCCGTCTGCGCAGCAGGTCACAGACTGACGCTTATCTGAACTGTCATTGAACATCCTCACCTGGCAACAAGTCTGAACTGTCCCAAAGCTCCGGGGACCTGCTAACGCTGGCTAAGTAACTATCACCTGCGTCATTTGTCTCGTGGCGAAAGCCTTCTGTATGAACACCTCAGCTTATCTCATATTTCAGCTCCTCTTTGTGACAAAGAGTCCAATAGATCATGTGACCCTATATCTAGGTGAAGAAGTGCAGTGTCTTTCGGATACATTTTATTTGTGTGCTGTTTACTGCATATATCTATATATCATATATACCAGAAAGTACAACTGCATGGACCGACATTTCGATTTGAGAATTTAACTAACCCTTTCCTGTTTTAGAATACTTTCTTCTAGGTATTTATCGTTTCACATGATATTTACTACCATTACGTATTTGTGGATTTGGAAAATAAGGGGGCATGTATTTCTCCATTATTTTGTTTCAGTCTGACTTTTTTCTACTGTGAAATGTTTCTGTTTGTTTGAATTCACCTTCGGCTGAATGTTTGTTGCCGGATGTCTTTGCTCTTCAATGGCGTAGCTATTCGGATATAATTATAAATGTCACAATGGAGCTGGGTCTTTTACTCTGCAGAGCGTGATAATCAGGGCTCCGTGGTTTCAGGCTGGCTTCGGGCCCAGTGGCACTCTTCATTGTGCGTGACCTGTGCTGAGGTCACTGGGAGTCACCACAGCTGACCAGTCGCTCAGATGGCCTCCGTCATCATTGCAGTTACTCACTGGGAGCCCCTGAGCATTTCCACGGCTCCTTAACAATCTCACGTCTGTCTGGTAATGTGGCCTGGATGTGAGCTGGTTATTCATTGTCTGGAAACAAGACAACATCCATACAAATATGTAGTGTGGATACATTCACACACACACACAGGTTTGTAATTATATCTTTGTGGGGACTCTCCATTCATTTCTATGGGGAAAACTCTAATCC
>JAODJU010000131.1:139374-161190 GCA_026776725.1 Gnathonemus echidnorhynchus | reverse complement strand
ATGGTTAAGGTTAGGACTGGGTAGGGGTTAAGGTCGTCATGTTGGGATTAGAGTTTTCCCCATAGAAATGAATGGAGGCCCCACAAATATATAATTACAAACCTGTGTGTGTGTGTGTACCCTAGCCAGATATTGTCGTGAATAGGAATTGGGTGGTTGTCCATAATAATACTGTTAATGGACATCAGGGATTTTTCTTTATTTTTTGAATCTGAAATCCAGCTCCTGATCTTGCCTGTGTTTGTCAAACATTCTAACACAGCATCCATCACTGGGCAGTTACATTGCATGGGACTGCTAGGGTGTGCATGCACTTGGCAGTGTGTCTGTGTGTAAGAGGGAGTGAGACACGCACCTTTTTTTTTTTTCCAAAAGTGATTAAAGTTTGATCAATAGGTTATAAAACAGCAGCCCCCTGCCCGGTGCAGTGCCTGACATATTCTGATTATTCAAACGCCCCTGTGCGATGTGATGGTGGCATTTCCGGGAGCAGTGATTACATTCAAATCCCTGTACACAGGTTGACCTTATAGCACTGATTGTAATGCAGCTCTGGTAGCCCACACACAGGCCCCCCCATCCTCCATCTCTGTCTTAGGGCGGCTATCTGCTTCTCAGAACCAGGCACTTGATGCGCAGACATCCTGCTTCTTTGCCGTTCATGCTCAGCCGTCTCACTTAAGTGGTTTGTTCATATATAATTCAGGTGTGTATAAATTTTACTTGTGTAGTTTGAGCATTTACACATGAACTCTCACATCCCCAGTCTCATGCACTCTGTTTCATTGTTTTGAAAGCGTTTGGGTTTTTGCACTTTCAGTACAATGGCATTGCAGTTGTTTTGTAATTTTATTACTGTTTAGGTGGCTGTTTGTTGCTCTTGTGTTCTCGTCTGTTTAGCTGTAAACATTTTGAAAGGTCATACAGTTGTCTTCACTTAACTCAATTTAATTAACTGATTAACTGCTGTTGCACTAGTTGCTTAGTGTTCACTTCTCTCTTTTCATTCTCCTTCACTATTTTTATCATCTTTAAACATACAGACACAGGACAAATCCAGTCTTCCACTTGCTGCAGATTATAGTCGACAAAGCTATCTTTATGACAGGTTAACCTTGGCTGTAATTTTCAGCTTGGAGGACTTGCTTGTACCTCAGTGGGTCCAGGCCCACTGTAGCATGAGCAAGAAATCCAAATCAGGGAGTTCTTGTTGCGGCTATGACCTTCGGTGACCTTCGCCCACTTATTTGTTTTGTTTGTTGCTCATTGTGCCAGTTAGACGGATGTTTACAGTGACTCATTGTCTCCTCCAGCACCGTAGGTCGACTCTATGTGAATCTTTATTCATCTCCTGCCTTTTGTTACGTGGAGATCATGCCACAATCAGATGGATTCGGGAAGAAACAAGTTGATCAACCTGTCTAATGACTGACGAGGTCTGTAACTCAAAGACCAATTTTGCGTTGCAAAGTATTGAATGTTGTCTCAGTTCCAATGAGTACTGAATGAGATGTTGTTATGGAGTTTTAAGTGACTTCCTAAAACCTAATATCCGAACTGAACTCTCTTTTAAATGCCCATAAAAAGGAAAAATTGAGATTTTGGTCGCTATTACATGTGGGAGAGAGGACTTAATGAAGTGTCTAATGAAGTGTTGCATTCAAACACTGCTACAGATGCAGCATCTATGCCCATGGCAGTGAGTGAAGCACACTGGATGTGCAGTGATCTAAGTGGCTGTGAGCAATTTGTTGAACTGCGGACAACCTGGCTCGCCTGTTACTAAGTACAGATCATTTTAAGCCTGTGCTGCTTATCCTGCTACTGTTCCAAACCAGCTAATAATGGCAGGTACTCAGCACACGGTCTTCATTTGTATCTGTGTGTGAATCAGTTTATACCAATTGTAGGATTAGAAGACCGCAGTCGAGTTAGGACTGGGATTAGGGTTAGGGTTAGATTTGGGTTTAAGCCTAGGATTTAGGGTTAGGTTTAGCATCAAGGCATTAGAGTTTGAGCTAGGGTTAGAGTTGCCTAATGGTCAGAGTTAGGGTTTTGTTGAGAGTTAGATTTGCCATCAGGGCTAGAGCTGGGGTTATGGTTAAGGTAACTTTCATGGTTAGACATAGCTTTGGGGGTGGTAGGATTAACCCAAACTTTGATAAAATGTCCCCCTAAAACTGTAGTATTTTTTTTTTCAAGTTAGCTATTTAGGGAACGTCCAAGCAAAGAAAATGTAGCCGCCATTTGTATGTCTTTGTGAGCGGTATGTGTGCGTGTGCAGGCCTGCCGAATGGAAATGGTCACATTCAGTGAAGTGAAAAGAGGTTTGGAGACAAGCAAGTCTGGGGGGGAGGATTTTTTTAGAATGTCTGCAATATTGAACCCTCTTATGGGTGCAGTGTCTTGTAGATGTTAGTGTCCATTAAAATTTCAGATTGTTTTTACAATGTTAAGACTGTCGGGAAGTACCCCCCCCCCCCCAGAAAATCCATCAGGGCTGTGTTTCCAGTGAAGGCATCTTTTATATGGCTATATAGTGACAGGTAGATGTATTAAACATTTCATATCATTCTTTAACGTTGATATCCCTTTTATTTAGTAGACTACCTTCTAGTTTACTTGACGATCTAGTACACTTAACAGGTCAGCTGGTGTGGTCCAGGGTACGAGTATTCAGCCTCACAGTGTTTATGGGGCAAAGCCATACGCATAATCGTTTTCCATTCCAGCCATTTCCTCTGCTGTGATCATTATGATTAGTACTTAATTATCAGTATTGTCTGTACCTTGCTACCTTCTCTGTACCTTTACAGTAGCTTATGATATTTATAAATTTTTCATGAGAGAAAAATATTATTGGAGAAATGTTAAAGATGGTAGAAGAACGGTCTTAAATGAGTAACCAAGAGCAACAGCCTATGTATAATGATACAGGTGTCCCACCCCTGGAATCAGACTTTTGATTTAACTCATTTACAGCGTCTTCATACCCCCCCCCCCATTCCAGCCTCCCTCCTTGGGCCAGAGTCGATCTGATTAAGCCACTCCACAGTCAATACCAGCCAATAACAAATGGCTTGCAGAGAACCCTGGAGGAGTGTTTATACGTAACACTGCCCATCCCAGCAAAATGAGAGACCGGGGGGGGGGCAGTTGCTCCAGGCCACGGAGGGACCCCGCCTGCATCCACTCCGCATAAGACACCTCATAAATTAGTGCCAGCCTGCCTGGCCCCACATTCCAGCTCTGATGCACCAGTGCTTATCAGGAGGGAACCTTCTTCCATAACCAGTCAAAACCGCCGTCACCCCCCTCCTGTCATTCGTTAACTACGCCTGGCAAAGCCAGCAGAGAATGGAGTGATTTGTCAGGGCTGTGTCATCTACACAGCGATCGCTCTGAAGAGAGGTACACCACTCAGTTTTTCATTAATTACAGTGTATTTATTTTTTTATTCACTTATTCATTTCTTTATTTACCTGTGTATTAGGTAATCAGTATTTAAAGTGAAGCTACTTGTTTAATTGCTTGTTAATTAACAAATAGTATCATCTTCTTTGTTCCTCTGTCCACTCAATTGGCTATGCATTATTTAAGTGCTAATTATAAATGAACCACAAATTTCATTGCTAATGTGCGTCTAACTAGGGCTGCCTGGCTGAACGCCTGGCACAAGGGCTTCCGGTAACAGCAAACCAGCCACTCCTCTCCTCTAAAAGGCTTACTTTTAAATTGGGTTATTCCTGTTCTTTATGTGCCGCTGAAAGGAGACTTAAAGGCCTAAGCGAGACAAACTTAAAGGCTACAAACCTTTCGAAGATAATTCTTTTTCTAAATCTCCTTCATTCCAGTGAGCGCTTAGTGTTTTTCATTGTTGCTTAATTTCATCCTATACCTTACATTTGTCCACTGCAGCTTGCTGTCTGTAGGAAGTGCTGAGTGATCTTCAGGTGCCTGTAAGCGTTTCTCACACTGCACAGTGTGAACGGCGTCCTCAGGTCCCCAAAGGCCACATGCTTCCCCAGCCCATGCATGTGGGAGTGTCTGTGTGTGTAATGCGAACACACACACAGGAAATGAGTTGTGTTCCTTTAATTGTATTCTGCTTCCTGCAACTATATTTGGGCTTGGTTGCTGTTGGAGTTTTCTTTTGCAGTTTGTAGGCATTCGAAATATTTTATTACAAAAGTAATTTATTTTAGTTTTGTTCTAAACTAAACACGAACTACATTGTTAATTAAAAACTTTGAATGTGTTCGAGTTTGAGAAACTGATTTGTACAGAAATGAGCTTTTGCATAGGGAGAAATAATTTTTTGAACATTTGTATCTTGTGTGTCTGATGATATCAAGGATCAAAGCAAAATGAAAATGAAACGAGAGAACATTATCTACCAGAGACAGACAGGTAAATGATAGAGCTGCACATGATTCTGGCACCTTCTGATATCCTGAACTGACTGTATGATGCCACATGCCGTCCCTAAACACATATGACAGTTCATATGACAGTTCTTCACAGACCTGTTTCCACTATAGCCCTCAGCTTACACCTGAGAGTTAACCATAAACCATTAGGCGCTTTCACACCGCCAGAACTTTTTACTGGAACCAGACCCTATTTCTAGGACCAGGGACTTTTGTCGTGTTCACACCGCAGAAACTCAGCCTGATTGTACTTCTTCTGAGGCAGTTCCAGAACCCTTTTTCAGTACCGAATACAGATTTGGTACTTTTCGTTAGAACATGAACTACTGGGGAGGCCGTTACAGCCATAGCTTGCTGTTGTGTTGCCCACAAGCACCATTGCTAAGTTGGAAGTTGTGCAGGAAGTGCAGGAAAAGAGATGTAGCAGAGAGAAAATTGAGCAGATGGAATTATTTTTGTACCCCAATTACATTTAATGCATCAATTAATGCATTTTTTACTTGTGTCTCTATATTTCTGCATCGGAAAATTTGATCGCTAACCAATATACTTTTGTGTAATATCTGCTGTGTCCCATTTTGATCCCCGACTGATCCCCCCCAATAACTAACAAATAACTAGCAAAATGACTTTACTATCCTCCAATGTTTTGGCCTGGTGGTGTAGTTTCATATGAAATTACGTGTGAAATTTAACCTGCAAACTTTTTGCATCTCCCATGTTTATTTCTCATAAAGGTCCTAGTTCCTGTTGTTCGGTATGAAAGTGACACAGGTAAGTGTCCAGGACCTATGAAGTTCCCAGTCCAAACAGACCAGGGACTTGTAAACAGGGACCAGGTTCCGAAACTTCAGTGTGAAAGCGCCTATTCCCTTACGTAGCACTAGGGATCAGTCAAATGCTTACGTTTGCCTTGAATTACCCATTCGAATCAAACTGAATAACCTGTTTGCCCATGTAAGCTTTTATGATTGTGAAAGCAACCGGCAGGTACTTCGCATTGCCAGAGATAACAGCTCATTTAATCTGTCCCACAAACTTTACAGATAGCTGAAGAATCTGTCTATTTTGTATTTCTGACACACAGGGGCCAATACAATGGTGAATTCTGGGTAATTGTTTGATCAAAATGGATTTTTTACCGCAGACAAGGTATTTTAAAACATATCCTACCCAGTTTTTTTTTCTCAATCAGCGCATTTTGCTATGGACTCAGATGTGTCTTGTCACAGACTCATTTGTCTGTGTACAGACAGGTTGATGATCCTTGCTGACAGTACAGAAATGGCCCCCTAGCAGAGCTGATCTAAAATGAACCTCCTCTGGAATTATAGCCTCAGACTGCACTGTCACAGCAACATAATGTGTGATACCAAAATAATCGCAGAGCAAATTTCCACTCAGTCCACCGAATTCATTTTCGAGTTCTGGAAATTTAATGGAAGTTCTTCGCTGGATTACATGAGGACTGAATAAGTTTTGGTTGCCAGGACTGTAACATATGAGGAGCCAGAATTAAGGCCATTAATGGTCTCAACTCAAAAGCAACAAAAAATGAACTGGGTGAATTTTGGAAATTTCTCTCCAGTTATGTGCATAGAAGAGATATGAAGGAAAAAAGCCAAAGGAAGTGACAAACACACAGTGAAAACACTTCCTGCCTTACTTACTCTGTATGAAATGTACAAAAGTTCTGCATACAGAACTGAATATTGTCATTCACAAAGTTTTTCATAAAAAAACAATATTTCCTTTAAAAATGTATTTCTTTCTTGTTTGTTGTACAGCCATTCCAAAATGGTAGACCTCTAAACAGTTGTCCATTTAGAATAAAAATATTTCTTCTTTCATTGAGAAGAGTTTTCCCTGAGAAGCCTCCCTTATTAAACAAAAACTGTTAAAATGTTAACGCATATATGCATCATATTAGCTGCTGAGCTGGTAGTGAAATGGATTGTTGTTTGTAAGTGTCGCCCAGCTGCTGGATTCCTCCGCGTGTTGTCTTGGACACAGCTTGCCGGTAGCTTGCTGACAGCTGAGTTTGCTTTGAGGGTTGTACTTTTTTTTTTTAATACACGCCTCCAAAGTCACTCTGCAGTGTCTCTGACTCGTACCTCATGACTTAGTCAGACTTTGACGGGTCAGACAAGCTCCAATTTCTTATGCCAGAAATATTTATTTTTAAAAAATGTTGAAAATTTGTTTGGCAAGGGGATGACATTTTTTTTTCTTTTCTTGGAGACAGCTAATTTCTTAGCAGGGTGGTGACCAGGTGTGTCCATGCTGATTCACATCCCTGTAGTTCCCTGTCATTATCCAGCTGATTTTACCGTGCACAGGCTACATAAAAATGCTTCTACTATAATTCTTTTTTTTTTTTTTAAACAAAACTGCACCCTCTAACAATTTTTGAAGAATACTTTTAGCTCCAGTAGTTGACATGATGTGGTTCCCTACGAATGGTAAAATTATCCTAATCTCATAAAAGTCAATGTATCTCAATAATGTTGATGTGTTTTTTTTCTATATAGTTATTGGCTGGTGGTCATAATTCATAGCTTGATGACAAGTGATCCACTCATGGATGGAGTGAACATGTGACTGCGGTGTAGCAGGTTTCTAGTGGAAATACAGCTGATATACCTTTATTGTACCCTTCAGTGAATCCTTTGTACCCTTCAGTGAATCCTTTTTATTTTCTATTCTTGATTTATAAGGGGGGCTAGGGTTTTTAATTTTAAGATATCTATGCTACTTTAGATCAAAGTGATTGTCATGCAGCTAAATGAATTATTGTGTTAAGCCAATGAAGAAGTGATATCCGTGACTAAATCAAATTTGACGTATTCTGCTAAAAGGCCTTAAGACAAGCAGAGCCTTTCCTCGAAATGTACAGCCTGAACTTCTATGAATGACATACTGGTTTGTGACAGGCAACTGGGAAGGTAAATTATGCTATCCAAGCACTTTCCTTAATCTGAGCCGAGGACATGAGGCAGACTCAGCTTCATGTGCCTACAGATCGGCCAGTAAAAGTGAGGAATATCAACGTCCGTCACAAAGGCTGCAGCCAACGATTAGTATTTTAAAGCGTAACCCCAGTCAGTATGAACACGCCATCTTGTCCCAGCTGTTAGAAATGAGCAAGGCTTACTTACTACTACTGTGAAGCAAAATCTAAAGTTTACCATTTAAATTATCACATATATAAATATGTGTGTGAACAGTTAAAACGTTCCACGTTCCAATTTAAACAGGGGCCACAGTACTCAGTAATTGTATATATTTAAATGACCACGTTCGTTCTGCATCTTTACATTTTGTTTTTCTATATGTATTGTTAATTGTTTTGTGTCAGTACATGAGGACTGTGACACGAGATAGGTATTGTAAAAATTACAGGTTGAAGCGACTGGCTTTTCGCTTTGGCCGTCGCCCTCCCCACTTCGCAAGGTCAGTGGGTGCAGAAGGCCGGACTTAGCGGTCCGCTCCAGCCCGCAGCCGCGAGGCGAGGCGATAACGCGCGTGCAGCTCGGTGGAGTTCGGGCGCCGGTGGGGAGGACCGCTCTCAGTCCCGTCAGCGCGCGCTGGGCGAGGGGAAGCACGCGCACTCCGCGCTGGGATGACACGGGGACGGATCGCTGAACAGATGTATAAAAACACACGCACTTTGCTGGGGCTCGGCAGCGAAACCTGGGTCTGACATCTGTCGGGAGAAGAACAGAAATCCGGACGCCGGGAAGCCCGATTATTTTTTTATCGCATCTATTTTTGAACTCAAGTTGCTTGGGGGCTGGGTTCCTCACCGATATCTACAGAAATGAATAATACCACGGATGTTCACTACATCCAGCCGATTTTGTGTTATATCATTGGGTAGCAGCTGACAGCGGTCGTCTAAACCATCCGTAAAAAAATAATTTAAAAAATCGGTTTATGTGTTTGTTACACTTGTTTTGTATGGAGTTGAACATGTCTTGAGAGGAAAGATTTGACAGAGAACATGACTGTAAGTACATTCTGAACTGTTATTGATATTTAATGTACAGTTGATGTATTTGTTGGTAATCCGTATTTCATATTAAATATGACAACTGCTTTAGGGATGAATTACCGTTTTGCATATGACGTTTCTTCACATTTTTAGCCGGTGCTGTTTCATTCTATTTAAAAATTAATTTCTAAAAACACGATGATGTTACAGTGCGTATTTGCGGAACGACTTGTGCACTGAATCTATCTGTCCTAAATACAACGCTAAGGTGTGGACGCTGGTACCAGCGCTAGTTTTGTGGTGACCATTTAGGATCTTTACTCATGGCTCTGTATCGTATCTGTATTGATACCGGGTGGGCGTTTAAGATACTGTTTTTGTCTCAGGACCTTCTCTGAGACATGACATCATTTCAGGACCAATGACTTGGCATTATAAGCGACGCGATTTAAAAAAAATCTTCCGTAATTCCCTAATGAAAAGGATGAAATGCATAATGTTACCACCCATGTGCGGGACCACCGGTTTTGCATAGCAACTTCGGCTAGCAAGCCCACATCGTAGGCGAAGCGTGAGGGAGAGCTCGATGTTCGAAAACGAAAGAATACCTACGTCAAGGAGGCTGCAGGGTACTGCTTTTTATGGCAAAGTTGGGGGAGGGATGGAATAATAATAAATCGCCTTTAACTTAATAAGCGAGCGTGTTTTATGGAGAGGAATACAGGCATACCGCCGTATGCTGTCTTTCACGACGGGGTTCTGTGCAGCTGTCAATTTGCATGTATTGTGTGCCAAAGGCGCTCTATAAGCAGGGGAAGGACGGCAGATTATTCCCACTGGATATGCTGACGCGGGTCCCACCGTATCCGTACCAGGAAACGAGTTTCTTCCTCTGACTCACTTTAAACTGTGACTTAAATAAACGATGGGGGAGACGTCCAGACACGTCCGTGTAAGGTCTAGCGTGAGAAGCATAGGACTATTTCTACTTTGTACATGAAATGTCTTGAACATCTCGGCTCATCATGATGGAGTCGTTGCCCTTTTAAGGACTCCAGCTACTGCCTAAGATTTAAAACTGATTCCCACGGCTTTGTCATCGTCTCCAACTCTCATACACTGAGTTGTGGTTCTGAATGGAAACGCGACGTGATTTCTCTCCACAGGCCCTATTTATAGTTTAGCGCTTAATCTTTTTCGGTGGTCACGTAATGGTCACGGAATTTTTACATAACAAAGGCAAAGCCTCCATTGTAGGATCCACCCGGAGAGTACTCTTTATATGAGCATTTTGGTAAGGTATTGCATTGTAGCGCGATGTCAGTGTGGAATGAATTTTAGCGAAAAGAAGAAAAACATGCGTGATTCCTTGTAACATTTTTAGTGAACTTAGGGTGTGTGCGCGTGCGATCGCCCTGATCCTGGCAGGTGGGGACATGCGGGCAAGTTAGCTATGCTTTGCCCAGTATGTGAAGTATTATTATGTTTGATAAGTTTTGTGACCTCAGTGCAGGACAGGAAATCGACGAGATGAGTCTTAATACTTTGAGGCGAAAGAGGAAATATATCCGCCGGGTGGAGGGTATCCATGATTTCTGCCGACAGCTGTGACTCACGAAGGTCCCGGTGGCAATTTTCTCCGTCTTAGAAATGATTGGCTGAGCTGAGATGAAAACGGAGATGAAAACGTCTGAGCGACCGTCACTGCAAAAGGGGCTGCAACATAACGATCCTTTAAAAATGGACCCAAACTGCACAAACAAACCAAAGATATTTTCTCTTTATCACCCTGGGGGTCTCGCCGTGGTTTTACAGACTAAACAGCATTACGCATGTACGAAAGTCGGCAGTTTGTTGTCTTCCTGACGCCGTTGTTAGGCTTCCTTAGCCTTACAGCTTATTTTACTTAATTATGAAGGAGTGGAGAAGCGCTTGGTGCCGTCATCTGCTCGCCCTGAATCCTACGCGGAACGTGCCACAAGGAGGCTGTCTTAGCGCTCTGCTGAAAAAGTGAACATTAACGCACTTGGCTTTTGTATTACTTGTCCCGATTCGCTTTTAAACAGCCTGTGCTGTTGAATCAGAGGCCTATCAGCAGTATGACGTTTTCATAACCCGATCGTGGTATGTAACTCGGGTCGATGCAGATACTAAGCCCCGTGTTAACCAGGTCTGCGTGCACCTTGTGGTCTCGGGGGGGATTAGGAGTCTCAAGAGAAGCTGCAGCAAATCACTACATGGAAACTGCGGCTGACACGAAGTGCGTATGACCGGCAACTGAGCTTTCAAAATCGACCATTGCGTCTGTTCGCCGCGCACCGTGATTCACTGCTGAGAAGGAAAAAAGCGACACTGGATGCTATGCGTTTAAAATAAATGAGTAAAAGGTGCCTATTTCCCATTCACAACCAAACAAGGAACCGAGTGATTATAAGCCAGAACAGTAGTCATCTGATGAAAGAGCAAAACAGGCTGACTTTAGCGTTTAAATAATACAGGTAATGTCGTGGTGGATGCGTTGACGTTTGGAGATAGTTTGGTATTCTAAGAGCTGAAATAATGTACCAATAAGCATATCATTATTATGTAGCTTATTGCAGATATTGTAAATTCTGTTCAGTTCCTCGAGGTATAGATTTCTAATACTAAAAAATCAACTGCCCTTTTAAAGTTAACTAAGTCATTCTTAGTAGGCAAACACCGTGCGCTGCACTTACTACTGTATACAGCAACACATTCACTTTGTCGTGTTTTTGTTGTCTTTATAGCTAGAAAATCTTTTCCCAGTCACACTCTTGCTGTAAGGACATTCTTAATGGGTCTGACATTTAAAACTTTTAGTGGATTGGAATATGTATCTGTTGTCTTAAGCAGATAATTTGTTCATATGGCAACATCAGAAGTGACATCAATCCCAGAGGGAGTTTGATTCTTGCCTGGTAAAACGACGTTAACTGCCAGTTTCACCGTGGGGGTCTTTGCCACTGAGCAAAACTCTTTTCATTTGTGGTAGAGAATAACAATGTCACAATGTTATTTATGACATTCATTTTAAAGTATATGTTTCATTTGTGGCAAAAACCATGGAGAATTCCTTCAGGTTTCAGAGAGGAAACAAACCTTGCTTTGACATGACATACGGGAATACAACATTTGTTCACACATTGGAAAGTATTTTGTCTGCTTCGGGTTAGTTGCAGTTTGTGGGAGGTGCGCAGATATAGAGGTGGGAAACGTGAATTTTTCATGGAGGGAATGAGTGTGTTCCTGATGTGTCACCTCTGATCTGACCCTGTTCACTCCTTCTTTCCCTGTCCAGGACTACAGGGAGGATGGAATGGACCTGGGGAGTGACAGCTCAAGCCGCTCCAGCTCAGAGTCCAACTCCAACAAGGTGACCCCCTGCTCGGACTACAAGTCCCCCCCCAGCCTGGACCTGGTGACCCTGGAGGGCTATGAGGAGGATGAGGATTACCAGGAGTACAAGAAGAAGGTCATCGAGGAGTGGCAGAGCGAGTGTGGGGACTATGGTGAGCGGCAGGGTGGCAGCGATGGAGGAGGCGCGAGTCGAGAGCTGCTGAGGGGCCGCAGTCTGGCCGAGGAGCTCCAGGACGCCAAGGTGCCGCTGGCACCGCTGGGCAGCCACACGGCCACCACTGTGGCCGCCGTGCCCGAGGAGCTCAAGCAGAATGGCAACATCATTGTGCCTATCAGTCGGCACCAGCCCCCACCCAAGACTGCACCCAGGAGGGCGCAAGACGTGGGCAGGGTGGGGGTGCCGGGCCGCGCCCCGGGGGAGGACAGAGAGGGCTCAGGGACCCTCAGTACCCCGGAGCCTCCACTCCCCACTATGGACTGGGCTGCTCTGGAGAAGCATCTGGCTGGTCTGCAGATCCAGGAGCACGAGTTACACAATCAGAACCAGGGCCAGGGACGGACGAACTACACCTCAGTAAGTGGATTCTTCTCCTGGCTGTTTGGAGCGTCAGTCTGCCTTTCCAGCTCTGTACCACCATTTTACCTGAGAGAAGATGAAGGCCATTCAGCTGAGCAGCTATTGGCTGTCAGGCAGTTAAAGGCTCAGCGGCAAAGTTAGGATGTGACAACAGCGTGGTCTGGTGTCAAGGGGGGGGGGGGGTCCATACCCGCAGGAAGGCACAGCACACAAAACAGAGCCCATTGTTCTTAAAAATGTGGGCTGTAGCCGAACTCTTAGCCAGTGTGTGGAACGGCATTTCTCAGATGAAGATGGAGAATAAGGGCTCTATTGTAACACTAAGTTATTTGTGGTTTTAATTGTCATGTTGTTTTCCGAGTGGTGGAGGCATTTGGTGGCCTTCAGTGGTGGGTAGGAAATGAGATTGCAAAATATGCCAAAAACAGCTGGGAAATAACTTCTGTTAGGTTTTTAAACCGTAAAGTATGTCATTGGTCTCAATAGGACGGAAAGCTGCCCACCAGTCTGTCACGTAGTGCTATATTGAGCCTTGCCACAAGAGGGCGCAATTGCCGTATTTTACAGCACGTTGGTTTGTACCACTGATACAGCTTTTTCGGCGAGCCATCGTTCCCCGCTTAAGAAGCTCATTATTCACGCGGTCGTTCCTATAAATAGCCTTTATATATACACATTGATTGATCGTTTGCTTTTTAGTCATTGTCAACTCAGCAATTTTTGTTCTACTTAAAAGAAGCGAGGCCTCCTCTCATTTTGGCCCATTAATGTGTTAAAGACTAAATGAGCTACACGTTATGTAATTTTTGAGCTGCGTTTCTCCCTCTGTCCTAGCCTTGCCATGCTGCAGTGGGTTTACGGGCTGTCCATCTGGACTAATTCCTGCAATGCTATCAGCCATCTCTACTGATTGCAGGTTTCAGTTTTTGCTTTCTGGGGACCTGTTGCGGGAGGCGTGTGACATCATAGGTCAGGTCAGTGCAGAGATGGCTGAGAAGGCCCCGCACTGTGACCCGGCAATTGAGTACCACGATACGGGATCGCCTCCGGCTATATTTCATCACATGAGAGTTTTTGGGGCGTCACTCAAGAGGATCTGGTCATGGGGATGCCTTTGTTTTTACGGTGATAGCTAGCCATAAATACCCTAATAAAAGAGCAGTAAATATCAGGATCACAGCCAAAGCCTAACAGATACGATCATTGTGCCTTATAAAAGTGGTCATGGCTTGTTGCCTGAGGCAATAGGAAGATAACAAATGTGTTCAGGCATCTATAGCTAGCCTAAGTAAATGGTGAATCGGGATAAATCAGGTATTTGGTTAATCCTGTTAGCAACACTTATATATGCAGACTGGAGAGTTTGCTGGTGGCTGTCAAAGTGTGTGGTCCTTCTACATAAGAGAGTCTGTGCCATTGCTCCTCGGCACCCTGTATCTGGAACAATGTCAGTGGTGGGCAGGCTTTGTCCCTTTGACCCGCAGAGTGTGGCTGCCGCCGGGAAGGTATGCCAGGAATGTGAGATCCGTGGGGCCCCGGGCTTGGGGCCGGTGTCAGTCAGTGTTTACTCCAAGCTTAGTGTTTAATGATTCACACATAGTCAATGTTCGCCACTGCATTCAGTGTTTAGTAGAGATGGCACCGATCCAAGACCCACTATCGGTATTGGGTGAATACTGAGAAAAAAATGTTGGAGCAGAAGTTCAGGGGGGCAGGTGGAGCAAGAAACTGACCTGATTCCCCATCAGAGATAGATCTATCCCGAAAAAACACAAGAATGCCTTAGCACAGCGTACTGTGAAGAGAAGTGAGGGCCTCATGTCTCATTTAACGCTTAGCAGCTGATAAAGCGGAAAAATATTGGATTGGTATCGGCAGATACTCAAGGTTTTAGTATCGGGAAAAATTTTAACATCAGAAAAAAACGATATTACACCATTTCTAATGCTGAGTGCTAATTTTAATGTTTAATTCTGTGTTAGTTGCTTGGAATTGGGTTTGATGGCAACCATCGTGTTCAGTGTTTATTTCAGTGGCAGTGTTGAGGTTATTGTGGTTTAAAGTTCTGCACATTGTTTCCTGGCTGGTAAGATGGAGCCATTCCTCTTATAGCTGCAGGGTCAGGGGAAGGTGCGTATAATTCTGGCCACCTTGCTGCACAAAAGGAGTCTTTGAATCCACCATCCACTCAGACTCCGCTCCGCACTCCAGCAGGGAGGTTTAGAAATGCTGTTCCTCACGTAGGATTCCGTTACCATGGGCACCGGAGCACCTCTCTTTCCTCCAGGGGTGATGTTCTGATGATGTTCTGTCACCTTCGGTGCTTCCGTTAGCCTGGAGAATGGGCAGATTGTCATCAGAGGAAATATAGTTGGGCTTTCAGCTGCTGGGGGCACAGCCCCCCCCTCATCATGACAGGGGTCCCCTGAGGTGCTGATAATCTACTGCCCCTCCACTGATGACATCTGGCTCCCAGGATCTGACTGGTTTGCCGAAACTGGTGTCATTATAAGACTAGTGGTTAAGCAAGGAATTCTTGGCATTGCAGAAGCAACTACCACAAACCAGCTGGTTTCTTTGAAAAAAGACTACATGGTTTTTTTGTGGAAATTTTTCCTTCTCAGGACAGTCAGTCCTGAGAAGTCGTCTGGGCTGAGGCACTTATACAGAACTCCTGTTCCGCTCAAAATGCGGTCAGAACATGGAGGTGATATTCAAGGCTGATAGGATGTAGTTTGCCTTTGATCGTCATGGAAATCTAGGCTCATATTCCTTTGAGAAAAACCATGATTTGAGACCCGAAGCCTCATGTGCTGGGTGACTGAGTTGCCGATCAGCCCTCTCTTCGATTCTCTTCCGCTCTTTCTCCGCCCACGTTGGAAGACGTGTCTGATCACTCGTGGCTTTACTGAGTCGCTGTCGACAGACATAAAAGGGACTGTGACGCACATGACGTCAGCGGGCTGCCCGCACACCGAGTCAGCGTGTGGGTGACAGCCTCTCGCTCGCCGTCACCTATCGTCAGCGTTGAGTGTCAGCTTAGAAGTCTGACTCAGGATAGATCACAGTAATATCTTATTTCTGTCTTCTAATAAAATTGCCATATAAGGTGTAACTACAACATAGAAAACAAATTATTTTGTTTGGTCTGGATAGATTTTTAAGCAAATGTATAGGCAGCAGCCTCTCTCTGCTATATCAATGCTTAAAAATTAAATTAAAAAATAAGGGTGGAATAGTCTGTGCATTGCAGCAGGTGTAGGACAGAATCTTGTCTGTTGAGTATCCCGGAGCAGTCTGCTTTTAGGTTACACTGTCCTTAAGTTTCCCTTCTACTCGACCTCAGTGAAAAGGCTTTGGCTGTCGGTGCTGTTGCTGTACGGCCAGCCTGGCACGCGTGCCATAGTGGGCAGACCATGTGACTTTCACGGGGAGAGGAGAGCTGTGCTTGACGCAAGGGCCACTGAGCACACAGAAGCGCTTGGCTCTGTGGGACGCTCCACCGGCGTGTGACATCTGCCGTCCAAGCGCCGCCTGGCTACACTGACACACTGGCTTTAAATCCCTCTGCTGGCCCGGGATGAGACTCTGGAAGACGGACCATGTGAACCTGCCAAAAATCAGGAATTAGAGGTTGAGGGCGGCACTCTTCACGATGAAGAAACTGAGGCCGCTCTGTTTGTGTGCTGCAGGCCCACAGAGGTGGAAATTTCAGGTCCAGAAAGTACAAATCCAGACCGTGATTTAGTTTCAACCAACCAGTTGCGCATAAAGAGTGACAGTTACAGAGTACTCCACTGTTTGGTTGAAACAAAATCCTGGTCTGGATTCGTACTTGCTGGACCTGAAATTTCCACCTCTGCAGGCCCACTGGCTAGTGTTAGCCGTTAGCTGCAGTGCTGCATCCATCTATGGCCGTGTGCTCTGTGACGGTATTTTCTGATGGGCTTGTTGTGGCAGCTTATTGGTAAAAAAGCTTCTCACCAAGTGAAATTGGTCAATTTGGAGGAACATCTGCAAAATCCTCAACCGCCCTTTCCAATTTTGGAAAGATTCCTTTAATCTCCATCCAAGGACTCTGCTAAAATTATCCGTCTGCTGAGTTATTTCCCAGTGTTCAGCTAGAGCTGCTTGAACAGAATTTATAAACTGTGTGTGTGGGGGTGGGGGTGGTTTTGGGATACCTCCAGTGCATGAGGGGGGGGGGGTTCCTGTTCAGATCCCACCCCCACTGCGTGTTTGTGAATGGAGGAGGAATCGAGTGTCATTCCCTTTCATCACCACCTTACTTTTTGTATTTCTTGGAACGTGTAAGTAACCCCAAAGGAAAAAGGGAGCAGTCTGCAGACGATGGCCGCTGGCAGCCAGTCAGGGCATGAAGCCGGCGTAAATGCCCCCATCTGGTACAGGGGGAGGTCTCTCAGTAACCCTTGTGGGTCTGAGCTTGGGTTTTTTTTATCAAAATGTAGAGCACTTGCATGGCTGTTATTGACTGCCCTAAGGCTCTGCATTCTGCAGCAGGTTTGCAGACACCGAGCAGAAGACAGACCTTAATCACAGAGAGAAAACGCGCCCCAGAGGCCTGCTGGCCGCAAAGCCGGAGCTGTGCCCAGACCTGCCTGCTGCCGTCACCCAGGAATGCTGCACGTTTAGCACGCCGATGCTCTGTGGACCAGAGGGAGACAGTAGACCAGTGATTCCCAGCCCTTGGGGACTGTCCAGGTTTTTGCTCCTTCCCAGCTTTGTGGGTTGTCTGGCAGGGAGCTGGGAGGAAGCAAAAACGTGGACTGGCGGTGGGTCCCCGAGGACCGGGTTGGGAAACTTTGCTGTAGACAAATCGGGGAGGTATGAGTGAAAGAGAGAGGGAGGGAGGAAAAGGCAGAAAGCAAAAAGCAATGGAAGAACTGGAGAAATCCTGATTCTGTAACAAACCATGACCCATCAAAAAACATTCTATGAAGTCATGTAGCGGACGTGCTGAATCTGCACTCTGGAGAGACACTGTCACGCTCATTTCACATGTCTCCTGAGCAGAAAGAGATGAAATATGGAAATCGCTGCCACCCACTACCCGCATCTAACTGATAAACAGAGCGGCAGGAGTGAGATATGGCGTTATTTGGGTTTCAGACCGAACAATGACGGTGAAAACACAGACCATGACAGTCCCAGTAAGCAAACGCTACTTGGAGCGGGCAGCACGTCTAACCTGGCGGAGTGTGTTTCTCTAAAGACGGGCAGGTGTGCGTGATGACAGACATAAGACACATGACAGAGATGTGACATAGCGTTGTTATGTTTCGTGTGACTTCACGTCGTTTCCATGGTGATGAAAAGCAGGTCAGGCTAAGTGACGGACAGCAGAGAGACCAACATGAGCCCGACATGAGGGGATCGTCCAGGGGGTTTGCAGCAGCCGAGGCCAAACTAATATCACAATCTGTGCACTGGATGGAGTTTAATTAACTTGCGCATATTTCACTGATAATGTTAAAGCTATATAATAGGATATTGCTGTTGGTTACATTCATAAATAGGTCCATTTATTTCAAAGCAATATAATATTTAAGCAGGAATCGATTTGGTATTGATACTGAGGTACCAAAGCTGGTATCGGTGTCAAAGTCAACATTCTGATATCAGTCCAACTCTACTCAGCACTGTGTCATTGTTGAATGTGTTTTAACGGTTAAAATTCCGTCTTTTGAATACCTGTATAAAACATCATGTCCCTTTTTGGTGAGGTGACCTTTTGTGTGTTTCACTCGCTTTTAGCGTGTTTTATTTCGCTCGTGTGACTTGCTGTAACCCTCAGCCCCAGCTCCTGTTTTGGCCCTCCTAGTTTGTCTAAATTGTGCCTTATTTTTACTCAGCACAGCTTTCGGACGTGGTGGGGGTGGGCCGAAAGGAGTGACCTGGGTCCCCCCCCCCCCCCCATGCCAGTAGGGGAACCAGAGAGCAAGAGAGACCACAAACCTCCCCCCGTTCATTTCTAGTGTGTAATTAACTTGGAGTTTTCAGAAGCAAAGAGCGTAAGCTGAGTGCCACGTGGAGAGGGAGGGAGGGAGGTGAAGAAAGAAGAGTAGGGAGGATGAAAGGATTAAAGGAAGAAGGGAGGCAGCAACGTGTAGCTTGATGGCCAGAGGAAGGAAGGGCAGACAAACAGTCTGCAGGCTTGAGGGAGTCTATGTTTAGGGTCAGCTTAGCCAGAGAGTGAGGTGGAGGTATGCGTTAGGGGTGCGGTATTCCATCTGGGGGGTGAGTGGGGCGGCCGGGGCTGTGGCCAGGTGTGGCTTGTGTCTGTGCTGTCTGGGTCGGCCCCTTTTCTTCCGGAACACTCCCCTCCTCCAGACTCTGACTCGTACGCACACGCACCCAAGCTGCAGACTCACTCAGTACACAGTGAAGCACTGGGCTCTTTTTCCCATGTCTTACTGGTCTGTACACTAACGTACTGGTTTAGATTGCCTTTAAAAGATCTTTACGTGTTTTCTTTATATATACATACATACTTTTCTGGAGCGTACCTGTGTTAAAAGTAACATTGGATTCTCCACTACAAGTTGGGCACTTATCTCAGGTAAACTATTTTCCTCTTTTTCTCTTAAAAAATCTAGAAAAGGAAATTCCTGATCTTCTGCTAATGAATCTGTTTCTGAATGTTTGTGTGTGTGTGTGTGTGTGTGATTTTCTTTTAAGGGGATCATGTGTTAGTCCTATAATTCCTCATACTCCCCTTGGTATCTTGTGTTTATGGGATTCCCATTTCTGGGCAGTTCAGCTCAGCCCCATGTTGAAGCTTGTCATTTCTAATGTATGTAGAAATGTATGGTCCCATCTGCGTTATCAGGTTCTGGCCCACAGCAATGTTGAATTGCGCCTATTCTTACCTTGAGGGGAGCATATGGCCTTCTGTGAGGTTATTTAATCTACTCCTGGTGCTGCCCTGGAATCTGCCCAGTATTGTATGTAATGGAGAGGCTCCAGAGGACAGTGTGGTGCTTGGTGCTGCTCAGCCATGCATCTGCGTATCTCCACACGCCACTCAGGCCGACCATCCACATTCACAGCTACATGCTGCCCCTGCTTTCTCGTTCTGTCCTCACACACACACACACACACACAGACAGACACACACACACACACACACACAAGCGCACACAGTGGGATTCTGCCATACGGGGCTGTCAGATGTGGACGCAGCGCTGGGAGCTGCGGTCGTCCCTGTGATGGATGCTCCCACCTGCTTTTCTGCCAGGCAGTGGCACTGAATGGAGTATGTGAACTTTGACCTCACTCTTCTCCCCCACTGACTAATTATCCTGCAGTCACATGGTCCTTGGGTCTGGTGCAGGCCAACATGCAAAAGAAGTAGTGGGTTTTATTTATGATTACTTAGTTTAAAGTCTGCTAAACAGCCTGTTGGTGTTGTGAAGATTTACCCTGGGCTGTGCTAATTCCATGCTCAGGATTGTATGCTCGCATTGCTCGGTACTGTAGAGTGTGGATTTGCACTGATCAGTTCATCAGGATGAGCCTGTCTTCTGGGACTGGCTGAGGTGGCAAAGCTGCTAGCGTCTGTGAAAGCTGCAGTGTCTGTGAGAGTGGCTGGCATCTGTGAGGGCTACTGTGAGAGTGGCTGGTCTCTGTGAGGGCTCCTGGTTTCTGTGAGAGTGGCTGGTCTCTGTGAGGGCTGCTAGTGTCTGTGAGAGTGGCTGGTCTCTGTGAGGGCTGCTAGTGTCTGTGAGAGTGGCTGGTCTCTGTGAGGGCTGCTGGTGTCTGTGAGAGTGGTTGGTGTCTGTGGGGGGCTGCTGTGAGGGCTGCTGGTGTCCGCGCTACAAACGACGTTGCCCACAGCTACCACTCCTGCCCCTTGAGGTCTTGCGCCCTGCCCCCACTGCCGTCAGCCTGAGTCATCAGTGTGGAGTGCTTTATGCCTCACACAGCACCCCCCCCTAAGCACACAAGGCGTCACACAGAGAAACCATGAGTATTTAAGACTCGCATACCAGGGGGTGTCTGTCCAAGGGGGCTTTCTGCCACCTCTTTCCCTGAAAGGTGCCGCTCTCCTTGCCTGATCATTATTTATACGGTATAATCTGGGGCTCGCTCCAGCAGACCCGCTCACAGAGCCTTGCCCTGGTCTGTCAGTGGCTCAGTTCCTTGCTGTCCCTTTTTCTTTAAACAGCCGACGTTCATATTCACACAAGCAGTTTTATTTTAAAGACATGGCCATGGAGGCCCTTAGCCCTCGGCCTCCTGTGTTACGCAAACTTTGTGCTAGTGTCACCCAGGTCCTGCATTCTCAGCTCGGACAGCCCCCCCGGGTGCCTTTCCCGCCGATCGGCTGTTTACTGAAGCTGTCAGGGGGGGGTCCAGAGAGGGCTGCACCGAGACCCGGCCTGGTTCCTCTCCACCTGTCCTGCTCAATAAAAAGGGGGGTGAAGGATGCTCTGATCAGAGCTGGGTGTGGGAGGTGCAACGTAGATTTATGGGGCAGTTACCCCCCCCCCCCCCCCCCACTTGTAGTGTTTCCCTTGTCCGGAAAGAAACGTGGCAAATACAAAGCGAGTCAGGAGCAATCAGACGCTCCCATGCTACAATGCAAAGGGAAATACTGCCTTCAGAATAGCGCAGCCCTTCAAAACGCTCCACAAAACGGCCCCAGAAACGGCCTTGGTGTTTCAGTTTTAACATGCAGCTCGTCTCCTGGCCATCTTTACATTCCGCACACAGACACATTGATCTGTCAGTAGCAGCCTCCACAGAAGCAGAACAGAGCAAAATGGAACATGTAGCAGCATATTTACAAACGGAGCGCGGCGCTGCGTGGTCATGCTGTCAGGGCACAGCGCCGCGGTCCCCCGCCCGCCCGCCCGCTGGCCGGAGGGACGCTCACTACGCCAAGCAGCAGATGGACCTGCCGTTCCGGCTTCTCCGCCTCGAAACCCCCCCCCCCTGAGTTCGAGCTTGAGAGTACAGGACGGCTTTTCGAAACAAAACTGTCCTATAAAATGATGAGTCACAGAGCAGTGAATGCGGGCGGGTCTCTTTATGGCTTCCTTATTCCATTACTGCGAGGCCAGCTTATCACTGCCGTCTGCGCAGTGTAAACTGCATAGGGTGGGCCTGCCTGCTAACTCTTTTCCGTTGGCGAGGCCTATCTGGGGCCCCGCGGACCTGGGCAGGGCTCACACTGCCTTATTATCAGGCTAAAAATACAGCAGTTTCCATGGCAGGTCAACACAGTGCTATTGGACCCTGTGCTTTAAAACTGGCAGTTTGAGGACCCCCCCCCCCGGTGTGACATCACGCCTGACAGCCCTGTTTGTGTCACTGCACACAGGGCATGAAGGCAGGAATCTGCCCGACACTGTGTGGATTTAACTCTACCTACCTGTAGCTGACACATCACTACTGATCTAAGAAGTCAATCT
>JAODJU010000131.1:110805-123895 GCA_026776725.1 Gnathonemus echidnorhynchus | reverse complement strand
TCTGTACTTTATATTTCTGCTCCCTGCATGGATTACCTTACATTTATCTATGTTAAATTTCATCTGCCAGGTATCAGGCCAGTTGCTAATTTAATCCAGATCCCGTTGTAGCCTCTATGCTGCTAGATCAGTATCTGCTACACCACCCACCTTGGTGTCGTCTGTAAATTTAATCAGTTTAATGTATATATTGAGGTCAATATCGTTAATGTAAATTAGGAATAACAGTGGCCCAAAACTTGAACCCTGCGGTACCCCACTATGAACGCAGGCCCACTGTGGCATTGTGGCTGTAATAACTACCTGCTGTTTCCTGTCTGTTAACCAGTTTTCAATCCAAGCTGCCAGTTCCTAAAATCCCTGCTGCTTTGAGCTTTAGCAAGAGCCGTTTGTGGGGAACAACATCAAAGGCCTTCTGGAAATCTAAGTAGATCACATCGTAGGCCTTTTTGTGATCAATTTCTCTTGTAGCTTTCTCAAAGAACTCAAATAAATTAGTTAAACAGGATCTACCTCTCCTAAATCCATGTTGGCTATCCCTCAGAATGTTATTTGCATCCAGGTAATTTACCATTTTCGCTTAGATTATAACTTCCATTACTTTTCCAGTTATGCAAGTTAAACTGATTGACCTATAGTTTGCTGGATTACTTCTATCCCCTTATTTGAATATGGGCATTATATTAGCACTATATCAGTTTCATTTTCAATTGTAAGATCCTTACCATACTGCAAATTAGCAATTTCAGCTTTTTGAGCTCTTTTGGAGTTAAAATATTGGAAGAAACTTTTAATGTCATCCATAGCCTCCAATGCAATCTTCCTTTCCACATTATGGTTAAGGTCGTTATACTTGGGATTAGAGTTATGCCCACAGACATGAATGGAGAGTCCCCATAAAGATATAAATACAGTAAGCAGCTTACAGTAAAAGTACTGGAGAATTGTAGCAAAATTACCCGAGTCTGAAACTGTGGTTAGGCTCCAGCATTCCCAAGGAGCTACTCTGGACAGACAAGTTCTGAACAAGTTATGCCCTGTGTCTTCAGAAAATGGTGGGCCATGCAGTGATTGTTTACGGTCCTTTCCTGTAGGGGGCGACACTCATACATGGATCATCTGAGATCTATGATATTAAGCTTGTTTCTTAATTCACGTTTCCGTCTTGCAGTACGGTGCATTAAATACATAGAGCACTCGACATGCTGCACACGGCGCAGTAAGACGTTGCTGCACCTCACAGCTTCCTCAGACTGTCCTGCACACGAGACCAGATGCGAGAGCATGGAGCTGTCTGATTGCCCTGTGCCATCCGTCGTTATATAAATAACACTAACCTTTCTCTCTCGGTTACTGGAAACCCAACATCCCTAGAACTCAGTTTCTTGAAGCTTATAACCAGTTTGCTCATATGCACATGGCTTGATGTTGATGATTAAGGGAAACGATAATGACACAAAACTCCAGAGGAAAGTTGGCACTTACAGACACAAACTGAGTCTATACAAAGGCCACCGAGCTCAGCGTGCACGCGTACAGACGAGGAAGAAACTGTCGAGGATGATTAGTAACTTCGGAGAAACAGCAGAGGTTCTTTTAAACCAATTTTAGGGAAGTGCTCACATGTCACAAGAGTAGCGTTACTCCCACTCGGCCGAGCAGTTATTGGAAGCATGCTCATGTAGCAGAGCTGGCTTTCCAGGACTGAAGTGCACTATGTACAGCCTGCCATTCTCCAGGGAGCCCGCAGGGGACATTCCAAGCCTTATAGCGCAGGTAACTCCCTTTTCAGGATTCAGGGGTTTCTTACTGAACGCGCCATTTCGTATGGCATTTATTAACACTATGACGGATAGATGGGGGGCAGCGTGTGGCTCAGTGGGCTGTGCCTGTAATCAGAAGGTCGCCAGTTCGAACTCGTACACGGAAATGGAAAGAGATATAGAATTTTCTTCAAGTGCCTCATTCAACATCAAGTGGAAAATATCGCGCATATATATATATATATATATAGATAGATAGATAGATAGAAGTAAAAAAAAAATTAAGGAAATATCCAACATAGTGAGGAACAGCATGCTGGCACTGTGGTAAGGACTATTGACCTTTGGAATCAGGGTTTGTGTGGAGGTTGCAGGTTCTTCCAAATTGCCAGTTGCCAGATTGTCTGCAAGTGTGAATGGTGCATGTGCCCTGTGAATTAAAAGTGTGATTGTAATATGCTGCAAGTGGTCTGGTGGGAAAAAAGAAAAAACGCAGCCAATGTGTAGGTGCCCCACCCTGGGTTGTTCCCTGGCTGGTACCCCCGCCGTCCCTGCATAGGACAAGCAGGTATAGAAAACAGATGGGTACATGGTACATAGTGGAAAGGTGGAATGCAAATAGAAGGGCAAAATGAAAAATAACTGAAAAATAACATAAAAAATAAAGCAATCGTGATGTGCCTTAAATGACGTAAAACAATGGCAGCCGATGTGGAATTTGGCCCTCAGAGTGGTAGGAGGCCCTGGTGTAGGTGAAATGTAGGTAGGCTTTTGGCTGTAATTAAAACACATGCTGCTGAGTTTTTTGTGTCTTCATACCAGTCACACATCCAGTTGAAGTGTTAATAATATTTAAATTCTCAGGTGATATGCATTAAATTGTCACTGTTAAATTCAGAATATAGTCTGATGACCATATTAGTCTCAGAACACATTCAAAATTATCAAGAGATATCCAAAATTAAAAACAGGTAACCAGTAAGGCTGAGCTTGGGCTGCCAGCCAAACGTACCCTGAGCGATGTAATTCAGGCCACTGTCCCATCTAGAAATGCCCGAATGACACCCCCGGCCCCTCTGTCCCAGGCTCCAAAGTGGGATGAACCTGCAGATATGCTTCGTCAATGACAGCAGCAGCGACAAGGACAGCGACGGGGACGACAGCAAGACGGAGACCAGCCTGGACACCCCTCTTTCCCCCATGGTGTGTGGCTTTGCTGTGGCCCTGTTAATCATCTCTATGGACAGTATGATAAATGCATATGAGAGCCAGTGACAGTGTGGCTGTATTTAGAGAGGTCATTGGGAAATGCCTGCGAAATGGGTTAATAAATATTAACTGGGATTTTGAAATGTTCAGTTGATATAAAACTTTCAGTTTTCAGAAATGTTTCAGAGGGCTAACCGACACTGACATAATGATACATTTTTAAATACTCTTAGGGGAAAATATACCAAGAATCAAATTAGATTCACAGAGCTTAAACACCCAGCCCGCGGCTTGGGGCTGTTTGCCCTATTTCGGGCAAATGTGCATAATGAAACTAGAACTGTGTGTTTGTGCCATTTCTGTTATTAGTGACACCTGTTATTAAAGCTTCTAAAACCATCATAATGATAATTGTAACAAATATTAGTAATAGTGTGATTGCACATTTAGGTGGCCTAGTAAATTTATTAAGGTGTCACTCTCATCACTAAAGAAATCCACCTAGGGTTTTTTTAAATGTCATTCTAAGTTTATAAGTGATAGTTGTGTCTGACCTGCAGTGAACAGGAAGTGAAAAGATGACCCCTACCTAAGAAATCACAGCCGTGTCAGTTTGAGCACTTGACATATGTCTGATACAATTACTCCAGTTTAATTTAAAGCAATAGAGGAATGACTTTGAATGTGGACTTGGCTCTTTGCTTGTTTCAATGAGTGTATTTGAAAGTGGATGAAAATGTATTTAAAAAAAAAAGGAATGTGTGTGCAAAGGATCAGTTCAGTCTAATGCGTGCGTCTGTGTGCTTCTCTGCCGATCCTCCCACCTCCCATCTGTGCCCTCGCTACTCAGAGCAAGCAGAGCTCATCCTACTCAGACAGGGACACCGGAGAGGAGGACTCCGAGTCTCTGGAGGACATGGACTTCCTGAGCCGGCAGAAGAAGCTGCAGGCGGAGGCCAAGCTGGCCCTAGCTATGGCCAAACCCATGGCCAAGATGCAGGTGGAAGTGGAGAAGCAGAACCGGAAGAAGTCACCTGTGGCTGACTTGGTTAGCCAAGCCGCTCACCCTGCTTTCCTAGCTGTTCAGCCTTTTACCCAGAGCTTACTCTGTTCACACCTCACCTCGGCGCATTGAACCAGGGCTCAGACTTTTCATGGCGGTCGGTAATTACACACCATATTGTAAAAGGCTATGCTCACCCGGGAAGCCATTTGCAAATGCATTTCTTAGATTCCATTCCCCTTTTGCTTGGAGTGGGATAAGTGCTTTTAATCAAGAGATCAATTTTTCCTCTCCCCGGAAACCGAAGGTGTCGTGACCGGAGAGGTGTCCATGTGTCAGAAACACTGCTCAGGCACTTGAGGGGAAATAATTTACAGGACTTTAGCCTTCCGTTAGCCTTCCTGATAAAATATTCCAATGAGCTAGAAAAGAAAAACACATCTTATGTCATAATGTAATGTTATGAGAAAATGTTTTTTTTTTTTTTAATGCATGTAGCAGTGACCAAAACCTGGTGTAGCATGCAGAAAACCCAAGAGTTCCACATGAAAACCAAAATGAGGAAGGTCTTTATCAGGAAGGCCGAATCAGAGCTGAGGGGCTCGAAGGAGACAACAGGGAAAACACTGCATGTGAAATGAGAAGCAAACTAACCATAGACGAGTCACACCTCCGTCACACAGAACAGGAAGCGGCAAACGCTACTGGCGTGTCTCTGCAAAGCAAAAGTGAAAAGCTGAAAAGCAGCAATGGCCATAAACATAAAAGGGAATCAAACACCTGTGCTAGTCACCTGACAAACACCGCTTGTTTATTAGGGTGAAATCCAGTTTTAAAGACTTTGAGAAATCCCATCCTGTCCCTCGAGGCCTTTCATTGTGGTTAAAGCCACTTGTTCAGGAAACAAGATGTGGGCGTGGCCAGTGAGTGAGAGAAACCGAGACTGTGACAGAAGGAATGAAACTGAAAACAGAGAGAGTAATTGAGGTATGACAAAGCACTTGTTGGTATCACAATAAAAAAGTATAATGGCCCGAATTATTAATGCTAAACTTCAATACAAAAGAACTGGATGAATTATAGCAGATAAAGTAAATTTCTGCACGTAAATAGAACTGGCTACGATGAGCATTTCTGTCAGAGTATAGCTGTATAACACTGGCCCAGTCTAAGTCCTGTAACAGTGCAAAACCAGTACCGATTGTCTAAGCTTGACTGGAGGCAGTCTCCCCACTGGCAGGCTGCCTGGGAGTACATCAGCTCACTGGCATATATAAGATTATCTTAAGCTCCACAGCTGCAATCAGTATTACGCATCAGCCTGACAGTATTACGTCAAAAGTCCGTACGCATGACTCAAGTCTGACCCCTGGTGACATAATAGATGCCGATACCCGCTTGAATTTGAAAGAATGAAGTCATTATAAAGACAAGTGTTCAGCCTCAGCATGCTCGACGCATTTACCCGGACCTGCCCGAACGTCAAAAACAAAGGTCAAAAAAATAAACGGGGATATTTACAGAGCACATGTCACTGCATCTTTTCAGATACTTACCTTATTTGGTTTCAGTTATCAAGCTGTAAAATGGGATGGAAATCCTGCTGGGTAAAAGTGTCTGCTTGTAAAGAGTGTGTGTGTAAGGGCACGTTTCCACCGCACCTGGTACCATACTTTTGGTACAATACTTTTGCTTTTCCATTGACTTCCGGTCGAGTACCAGTACATTTGATTGTGGGTTATGACACGGCCAATGCCTAGATGTGCGCCAATCTGCCCTTCCTGCTTTCCTCCAGCTCCCCCACATGCCCCACATCAGCGAATGTCTAATGAAACGGAGCCTAAAGCCCACGGACCTGAGGGACATGACCCTGGGGCAGCTTCAAGTCATCGTCAATGACCTGCACTCCCAGATAGAGAGTAAGTGTACAGTATGTACTGGTACGAAGGGGAGCCATACATGCAGCACAGAGCTCAGATGACATCCATACTCTCTGTGCATGTGAGCAGTGATCGTGGATCAGATGCACGTATCTGGCAGATTCAGAGCAGCGGGTCGGCCTCTTGCACTATACGTTGGAGAAATAGGAGTCGTGCATCATGTGACCATTTTGGCAGGCTGATGTTGGGAAAGAGCCTCACTGCGTTTGTGGTGTGTGTATGTCAGTGTCTGAATGGTGCAGGTGGTGCAGTATATCCATTATATACTTGAAGCCTCAACAAGTGAGTAAGAGGAAGCTGAATATAAAAGCATTAGATATTTCCAAGGTTGGGGCAGCACTCCTAACACGTCATCATGCAGCTGAAGTAAACAAACAGTACACAAACTAATATAAGTGCAGGTGAGGTGATCGCGCTCTGAACACTTTATAGACAGACGTGTAAAATGAATTTCTGAAACTGTACTTATTGAGAAAATTCAAATCTGAACTCAGTATAAGGTATGTTTTGCATGGTCACAGCTCACAGGAGCCAATGAATCGAAAGGACAGAGAAGTGTCACAGTTTCCCATAAATCTAGTCTCTGATAAACTGGTACCTTCATCAGCATGATACGGTGGTAATATGCTAATATAACCATAAGAGGAAAAATAATCCATTCATCTTATATAACTGCTTATCTACTAAGGGTCGCACTGAACCTGGGGCCTGGCCCAGTATAAATAGGTCCTGAATCGGGGGACACCTTGGTTGGGATACCAGTGCGTGCAGGTCACATACTGACAGCTATGCTATTGCCAGTGTCAAGACCCCTAAATCAGCTGTTTTTGGACTGCACAAGATCAGGGATCTGATGTAGATTCAGCAAACCATGACCACTGAGGCGTGGGACCACCATGCCATCCTCTAATAACTATGATAATGATTCAATTCAGTTTATTTTTATATAGCACCATTCACAACAGTCACCTCAGGGCACTTAGCAAGAGTGTCTGGCAATGTATTACCACACTGATCATACAAAATGGTGCATGAAATAGGGAAAAAAAAAATACCCTAATGAGTTGGCGCCCCATCCTGGGTTGTTCCCTGTGTTGTTCCCTGTCTTGCTCCCGCAGCGTCCAGGATAGGCTCTAGAACCCCCGACCCTGCAAGCAGGTGCAGAATATGGGTAGGTGGGTGGATGGATGATGATTATAATGAAGTATAAAAATACTGTTTTCGGGCTTCTGCTACAGGTTTGAATGAAGAGCTAGTCCAGCTGCTGCTGATTCGAGATGAGCTCCACATGGAGCAGGACGCCATGCTGGTGGACATTGAGGACCTGACTAGGTGAGGAGCATTTGCCAGCTGGTCCACTATCCAGTTTGTTCTTTTTTTTTTTTTTTACTCGTTTTTTTTTTGAGGAAATATTAATTACAGGATTCTGGTTACTTGTGTTTTTTAGCATCTTCTAAGCATTATTACTCTGTTATTTCTGTATACATTTAAAATGGCACTTCATCCATCCATATTCTGCACCTGCCTGTCGTAGGCATGCCGAGAGTCAGCAGAAGCACATGGCTGAGAAGACCCCATCCAAATGAGATGCTTCCTGCCGAATCCCTGCCCCATTCCCGGCCCTCAGCACCCCAGACGCCCAGCTCAGAACAAGGCCGTGTCTTCATTTGCTTTCGTGGTTGTAAACTTGCTGAAGAAGGAACACTTCTTGGGAGAAGAAAACAAACTAAGTGTTAGTCCTAAATACTGTCCGAAGCTTTCTGTGCAGTGGATTGGTCTTGCTTCTCTATCATTTCTTTTTAACCTTTTACCTTTGCCACTAAATTATACTTGTCAATATGTCAAAATGTGTATGTATATGTACATATACCTACACAAATTGGTGGACAACCATAGTAAGATAGGAAATGGGAGGAAAGTATACAAATCTGACATCAGAAATTTATGTTGGACAGTATTTTCAAGTTGGCCTCTATTCTGCACAAATAGTTTTCAACTGAGAAGTTAATTTGAAGGTGCTAATGGAGTCCAGATGGTACACACCTGCCTTGTAGTCAAGTTGTAGCTTTTGTTAATATGTTCACTCTAATCGGTCTTCAACATTTTGTGAATGTTGATTTTTCTGACACAATTCATTTCAAAATGTGTCAATATCATTTTCATCCAATTGTATTCAAAATCTTATTTGAAAAAAATATGTACAGATATGTAAAATAAAAAATAAAAACTTTGTTTCATATGCAAGGGTTTGTTGTCCAGTTAAAATGTTGGCATTTTCATATAACATGCTTTGTCCGTCTAGCCAAACATGGAGAATTGAGTGTGCCTGGCATTACGAGACATTAACTCCACGTGTTATAAATTAACTTTACATCAGTCTACTGGTGAACTACACATCCAAACCACAAACTCTATATTTCTTCAATTGGTGGTAAGATATCTCTGCCATCAGCTGTAATGACATGATTCTGCTACGAGTCACAAAAGTGATCAGAATCAGAAACCACAAGTCACATCTTTTTTGGCTGTGTCTAATTCCATCTTTCAAATAGTGGCATGTTAATAAAATCATGTTATATAATGCCCTGTTTTGTTCTACATCAATTACATGACACTTATCTAGATAAATCCATGTAACTACTAATCACAATACAAATTAAAGTTCTGAATTGAAATTTCACAATACCAGCATCATAAGTCAGTGGTGTTTTTTCGGTTCAAGACCATCTGTCATCGCATCAAGGACTTCCCAAAAGCACAAGAGTGTTCGTAGATAAAAAGGTTAGGCTTTTAGTAACAGAAGTCAATTTTTCTTCCTCCTAAAATGTCAGATATACAAAAACATTGATAAAAACATATAAACATGAAAATGTACCAGTTTACACTTTACATTAAACTGTTAAATAGAAGTAGAATGAATAGTTATGCAAGGACAGAAGTGGGGCACTACATTATATATTTTATAACCTTATTTGTGTGTAAATGTGTCGCTATAATGATTTAACCACAGGTTTGCCCTTTATCCTTGAAACAGTGCGTTTGCGGAGGTGGGCATAATACGTGGATTTAAGAAATTTCCATTCCTTATCCTAGGCATGCCAACGTGCAGGGAAACAAGGGCTTTAATAATTTAATCCTTACTGTTGCTCAAGAGGTAACTGGTTATTCGAGTACAATGCTAATATGTTGAAAGACGGGAGATTATTCTTGTGATTAATCGCGTGTTTCAACGTAACCCGATTACATTGTCGAAGAAGAGCCCCACGCACAAATAATGCAAAGAAATGTACAGCAAATTAACTTGTTACTATTCAGCGAACGATTCTCACATTTTCAAACACTAACGAGAAAAGTCGTTTGTTGTTATTCTGTATTCTTTTCCCAAATGATTAATTTCAAACAGCCTAACAGTGAAACGAAATCTACCCGTTATTTCCAGCTTAATTTTCTAATCGTTGGTACAATACAAGGGACTTACATCAGTGGCACACACTTACGGTTTGCTTTTTTTCTTCTTCTTCTTCATCAAAAGATTGGTCCAGGTCAAACATTACGCCTTTCCCCTTGACGTTATTCAAGGAAATTCCCTGCTGCGACTATAGGCTTATAAGTAACGTGAGTCGCAGAAATGAGGTCCATGTCTTTCTGCAATCGGAATAATTAGATGAAAGCATGCTGTTATACGCAAACTTTCGTGAGTACTTCATAGGACCGGATGGCAAGCTATGAAAAACTACTGATATCTGATTTGCAGAAAAACTACTGATATCTGATTTGCAGTGAATACGAAATTGCCGGCATGTCATTGCTTTCGACAATTTAAAACATTTTACTGATGAAGCTATCATATTTGTAATGACAAAGTAAAGAAATGGCAAATGGTCATTTGTGAGTTATTAGCTCAGCCAGGCAGTCCTAAATGGATAACTATTGTCCGTGACAGTCAAATAGAGGTCAAATACAGCATAGTGTAAAGGGCTTACAAGCTGTCCTGCGTTTAACTCCTGTTTGCAGGCATCACCTCGTGGTTGGTGCTGGTCGCCGTCTCTTCTCACCTCTGTCGATCCGGCTTCGGAAACCCGCTGCGGCACAGCGACGACTGTCTTACCTATTCAACGGCATTGCTGCGGAATATAACTACTGCGGTCGTAAGTATTTCTATCTTTGCTATTAACAATTATCCTTAAATATACTACTACATGATGCAATGAGTTGCTAA
Organism: Gnathonemus echidnorhynchus; assembly: GCA_026776725.1. Classification (NCBI taxonomy): domain Eukaryota; kingdom Metazoa; phylum Chordata; class Actinopteri; order Osteoglossiformes; family Mormyridae; genus Gnathonemus; species Gnathonemus echidnorhynchus. Next base: position 113,761 of record JAODJU010000131.1, on the reverse strand, counting down.
GCTTCAAGCTTCCACATAGACTATGTGCTCTGCAGTTCTTAAAACGCGTTTTAAATGTTGACCTAACGCAGGAGGAGTTGGGATTTTACTGCTCCAAACTGAGTGTGGAGATGAACAATCGGAACCTCTCCGTCTGCGAACCAAAAGTAGGTACCCAAGTGTAATGAAATGGGCAGCACTTTACTTGACGGATCACAAATAGAAGTAATTCCGTTAATAGTTAAATACAAATCATGAACAAATATACTCGCTACTTGAGATAAAAGATGCGTCACGATTCATTAATGATCAACAAACATGAAATCACTATTTCACCTGTTATGATATTCTTTCAGGTTACAAATGTTCATAGAATTGACAGATATAGTAACAAATATAGTAACTGCATGCTTGAGATAAAACATGTCACGATTCATTAATGATGAATTAACATGAGATCGGTATGTAGCTAAAACTCTTTTTCTTTTTGGTTAATTCATACATAATACTATAATACTACATTTGGGCCCCGTCAAGTGCTACAATGAAATGACAATCCGCTTTCATTCTCTCTTACAAATGAATACGAATTTCAATTACACGTTAAAGTGAACATATTGTAACCATTCGATGTACACTTACTTGCAGAATTCATCATGCGCAAACCGTCAAACAAGCGGGTTTAACGAGGTACGTGTCCGGATGCATTACGCGTTTTTGCGGAATTATGTGCAGTGGAGTCTGTGTCTGTTGTTAAGCTTGGTGCCTCACCTCTTACGTTCGTGTTCTCAGGACGCCTGCTTCAGGGCCATAAGGGAGGATCTGCAGTATTATAAAAACATGCTGCCGAAGATTCAGAATGACCGCTTGAGAGCCATGTTGATGGGAGCCATAGAGGATCTAGTTAAGGTTCGAATACGAGGTGCCACGTTAGCGTACACAGTTTACACAATTTAGGAAAAGTCATACATAGTTTACATTGTGCATGGTTATTTTTAAAATTTCTGTTACATTTTACCATTCTTTCATGAATAAATTTCCAAGAGTTAGGATTTCCCTTTCTTGATTTAGCGGGAATTTGCACGTGGCACAGTGGTCTATTCCACGGGATCCACGACAATATACAGCATAAACGGTTTTAAGAAGGTCCGTTTACTTTAATGTCCTCTTTTGCAGAACTGTGCCTTTCCTCATGTCCCAGAGAATCCTGCTTCATCAAAGGTCAGTTGTGGGTGTCATACATTAACACTTTACTTGATGGGTCACAAATAGTTAGTAATAACTCAGTTACTACTGAAGTAGAAACCATGAAAAAATACAGGAGCTAAAAGATGTCATGATTCATTATGAACAAACTTATATGAGCAAACATGAGATCAGTACCTCACTTGTTATTCCTTACTTGTTCAACCCATAGTTCATAGTGGTTTACAGAATTAAATATAATAAATTTAGAAACTGCATGAGATAAAACATACATCATGATTCATTAATGATGAATTAACTAGAGATCAGTATGTAACCAAGACTTAGTTTGTGGTTAATACATTAGTAATAGTATAATACTATATCAATTGTGCCCTGTCAAGTAAAAGTGTTACCCAAATTAAAAATACACTGATTTTCAATTAATAATGCCATTTTACATAATTAGGCTGCCCAGGCACCCTCTTTTGAAGATCGTGTGCACCTATGTAAAGAGCTGCGAGGCTTCCACGTGCGGGCCATCACAGTCAGCCGCGTCATCAGCTACGTCACTGCTGGAGACCACCTAAAATGACCTGCATCGCCACCCTCTTCAGCAGATGGCTTTCACACCATTTACGCCCATGTGTGCGACCTACACTAACTCCAATAATTACACCTGATCAGATCTTCCTTTTACAGAATGTCATTTATAAAACCAGCTGACGTGTTTCTCTAAAACCACAAATAAGCTAGCAAAAATTGAACATTTTAAAAGTTGTCATGATAGTTATTTTTATTTGCAGAAAAGTTTATTTATTTATTTATTGCACAAATTATCTTTAGGAAACTGCTAATATACAAGCGGCAGGAATATGATGACCATGTATTTATTTATTTATTATTCAGACGGTTCTATCGCTATGACTTCATAGGACTTGAAATTCTGCAAGTTAACCCCCCTTTCTAGAACATTCTCAGGGCAGCTATTTAATGTGACAAACATCCCACAAATGTGAGAGGGTGACTTTTCTGGTCAAGCATCACTCATCTGTTAAAGGTGTGTGAATTTGAATATTAAAAGTGCAAGAAAAATAAACCAAGTAACTGTCTTGTGCTCATTAACAGAATTTAGAAAGAATCATTCCATCTTAAGTATGTTTTAAGAGCAAAGAAAATGCAGGAGTTCATAAACCATAATGCAGTTAAGTCAACAACACCCATCCATCTTCTAAAACCGTTGTCCTATTCAGGCTCACGGGGGATCTGGAGCCTATCCTGGAATCTATAGACACAAGGCAATGAACAACCCAGGATGGGATGCCAATGCATGACAGGGCACAGACACAAGCACCACTCACACATGCATACCTATGGGCAATTTGGTAAATCCAATTAATTTCAGCATGTTTTTAGACTGTGAGGGGAAACCAGAGTACCTGGAGGAAATGCCATGACGACACAGGGGTGAACATGCAAACTGGCTCCATGCAACACATGGAGCCACAGCAGAGATCTGAACCCTGGTTCCAGAGGTGTGACTCCAAACAACTGGCTTATGATGATGTAGCCTCAGGTTTACCATTGAACATCCTTTCCATGATAAGAGTTTCTGGCACAAAAAGTGTGGAAAAAAATGTAGTTTCTGAAAACCCAGGGATGGGAAACATGTGCATGTACACTGAGCAAAATATATGAAAATACACTGCCCGTCCAAAAAAAAGTCGCCATTTGAATTTATATCAGCAAATACTTAAGAGCCAATGACTGGATCATTATTACAGCTCAGCAA
>JAODJU010000131.1:93725-106641 GCA_026776725.1 Gnathonemus echidnorhynchus | reverse complement strand
GTCATCTGTAGTTTGATTTTGAGTAGGGGAGGGGAAAATCGATTAAAATCGGAAATCGGATTTTTTGTGAAAAAATCGGAGATTTTATTTTTAGGCCATATCGCCCAGCTCTATAAACATTACAACCTTCTGCAAATTCATGTCATTATATCTAACAAAACCTTCACATTACATTGTTAGTCAAACCATAATGCTATTAAGTACAGTAGTAGCCATTGCAATTGTGCTGTAATTGTTTTCAGATATTCGGAAGCACTGAACACTATTAAAAATTAGATGTTATTTTATATTATTATAATGGATAATAGAAAACATAGAAGTTTGTATCCAAATGATCAACACTAATCAACACTACCTCACGAGATAGAATGGATCTGAACACAACCCATAAAATTAACTACAGACCACTGTCTTAATGTGGAAATATTTAACTGACTACAAAAAAATGTTTTAACCCACAGAAAAAAATGCAGGTCACATCTCTACTTCATCTGCAACAGGGTCATACAGCTTAATATATTAACAATTCAGAAATAAGATACTTGTATTGTAAAACTCTTTGTATTGCCTGACGTGTTGGTCCTTTATATGTTTAGATATATTTGTGGTGTTTGCCCCCTTTGTCAGTATTGTGCAGTGGCACAGCTTGCATACAGGCTTGTATATGTCCTGTGGTCTTCCATCTTCAATTAGCACAAAGCTACAGTATTTCCAGACGCTACTCCAGCTACACTCTTTATCTATTAAGCACAATAGTGAAAGCTGTGATGCTTCTAAACTAATCACCTTAATACCACCCCCATGTGAGACTGCACTCAGGTATGGGCAAGTGCACTGGTAGTCTATGAACCCCAGTGGTTAAAGCGAATGGGGAGTGCGGGCTATAGAATCAATACATTGAACAAATCAGTATTGAAACAGTTTCATACATGACAGAATTGATACTCTTAGTACTTTCAATGCTTTTGCCAACACTAGTTACTATCTGTGCCAGCAAACCCAGAGACAGACAGGTGGCATACCGACCTTCAAGGACGTCCCGAACCTCATTGGGCACGTCCTCTTTATTGAGAGCCTCATAGAGCAGTGAGGCGCTGGCTCCACCTTTGACCTTCCGCCGCCACAGGTCCAGCATCTTGAACTTGCGCATGGTGAGATCCTCATCCGGCAGCTTCTCGAGCTCCTGTAAGTTCAGGCCCAGATAGAGGATGGCCACCTGCTGCCACTCCTTGCCCATCTTCTTGGCCACCATCATCAGCTGCTGATCTGTGACGTCAGGCTTCAGCGTCTGGAATCCATCTGTGGTTCAGCAAGTCTTAGTCAGGCCGAAACCGACGGCAGACATAACATCACGACATTCAACCATCTGTAACTGAATGATTTCAAAAGGTACCTATATGGGACAATTCCATGAAAAAGCCCCTCTCATAAACGCACACACGGTACTGTAAAGTGAACTATTTACCTTAACACAAGCAATCAGCCAACCTTTGAAATGTACTATCTATGCGGCCAAGCCGCATTATTAAAAGCCTGGATTACCGGACACGTCTTTCCACTTTGACCTTTTGTTGGGTAGGTCTTCATCTGAAGTGCTCATACTTCTCTTCCGTTCTACAGGACACATACACACCATATAGGGCACAGTGGGGGAAAGCAGGTAGCCAAGATCTGACATCCGCCTTCAAATTCAGTATAATTTTGTTTTTACATAGCTGCCAGTTATTTGGGCACTTGACTAAATAAATAAATACTTACTTTGACTACTTTTCCGTGGTTTTTCAGTTGCATCGTCCTCACAGTCACCTATGAGAGAAAGCAGGAACAAACAAACTGCACACACAGACAGGGTGTTCACCCGAGAAGAGTGGAGGCTGGAAGCGGCACCCACCCTCTCGAAGCTTGGCAGTCCACACCGTTTGTTCAGAGTCCACCTCAATGAGCGACAGCTCGAAGGGCGGCGACTGCTCAAAAAACACTTCAAAATAGCCCTTCAACATGACCACCTCCTGCGAGAACTGCAGCTCCTGCATGAGAGAAATATACACACACACACAGAAGATCAATGAGTAGGCCTGGCGTCAGGCGATTAAAGTCCCCTGCAATCATTTCATATCCTGCCTTAGGACCAATCTCGGCCTCCGGCTCGCTTGTTAGCCGATAGGTCTTCCCCTCTTGCAGCAGCCTCTGACATGTGGGAGGTTTCTCGATTTTCACATACTTTTTATTAGACCTCTGCACCACTTTCTTGATGTCCTGAAAGAAATAAAAATGAACTTTTAAAATAGCCATTAATAACTTGGGATGAAGAAAAGGGACTTTTACCCATTTCTGACCACTCACAATGAGGTTCAAAGTACCATTCCTCCCACTACCAGTGAACACCTCAGGTCATACAACACCATAATTAACAGCTATGCAGTAAAGGGCTTATCAAGGATGTTCACTGCCTCCGCCCGCCCCCCAACTGCAATCCTGAGACAAGCAGCAACCTACATTTATATCAGACTGGTTGTTGGTAGCCAGGTAAATGCGGAAAGAGGAAGAAGGGCGCTTGTCCACCTCCTTGTACACCAGGACCACACCGTGGTGTTCGGTCTGCTGGGATGTCTGTACGATGGTGCCCACGGGGGAGAGAGACGTCACTGTCCACTTAATGTGGCTCCCAGTGTGGTCAGTTGACGGCTCAATGAGGGGACGCTGATTCTTTACATGCAAGATTCCAAAGGTCAGCTCACTTGTCGGGTCTTAACAAAAAAAGAAGCCGAAACACAGGAATGCAATTCATTTCTGTACACGAGTCAATGAGGCCACATTCAGAATGAAATGCATTCAATGCAACAAACACATATGCAACTGACTTGAAAAATGCAGGAACCCATCCTGCTACAGAACAGCTATAGAATCTGACATTTACTACTCTGAAACCACTCAGGCATCATTTCCCATCTTTGCAGGTTAGGCCACCTAAATTAGCTACTAAACATAGATTGCAGTTTTTCAAATATTCCTGGTATTTTAAACTTTTTTACATACAAAGGAAACATACCATTAAACATACAGATACAGAAACACTCATGGTTGTAGTATCTATTAATATAGGGATGCACTCATACCGGTACTAGTACAGTACTGGGTTTGATGCCTATAACTGATACCATGTAATGACATACCAGTGATAACATTATCGAGGGAATCAGACAAAATTCCAGTGGTGTTTAAGAATTTCACAGTTAATAAAGAACACTTTATTTTGGTTGACTGCAAACTGCACTGTAGTAAACTATCAAGCAGAGGTTCATACAACACTAATAATAGTCTAATTAAACACTTCAAAATGAAATATAATAAAGAGTATGATGAAATTTCCACCAGCAACAGCTCAACATGCAGCGACCACTAGCACGGAGAGAGAAAATGTCAAACAATAATCCTTGTGCAGTGAAAATAACAGAAGCTCATACCCAGCATACTGTCCCTGATGTAGCATAATACTTTCTGAGGTGGTACGTGAAGTTTGTGATACCCTGGCCCATGACACGTCTTTAAATCAGAACGGAATCCAGCCCTGCCTGGTGCCATGTATGAGCATATGGGTGTCTGTGTAGGGGGAGCGAATTTCAATATTATCATTTATCCTGATGTTTTTCAATTAAAATATTGCATATTTTTGTACACAGTGCCCAGCACTGATTGGTGTCGGTGATTACCAGAAAGTAAACTCAATCTGAATAAAAAAAAAAAAAAAAACGGTATCGTTGCATCCCTAAATTAATGCATGAATCTCAGATGGGAATGTGTACTTTAACCAATGGTGGAAAGCACAGGTTCATAAAGTACAGATCCAGACCAAGATTTGGTTCCAACTAGCCAGTTGAGTACTCTATGACTGTTAATCCGTATTTTCTGGATCTGAACATTCCACCTCTAATTTTAACAGACTTTCAACACGAAAATACAAATGTAATTAAGAGTCTAACAATCCAATGATAGTTCTTTTCAGGACCCTTTAGACAAGTCAATGATGCTGGAAATAACGCCATTAAGCCTTGTTCTTTCATAAGCCACTGTCACAATGTGACAGGTGATAGTTTGACAGTTTATGGCACCACAGATATGATTCTGTCCTTACCAGCCAAACAAAGGGAATGAGGGAAGTGGATGGATTTTAGGATGGACGGATCACAGTCCACATCAAAGATAGGCCCAGCAAGCTTCCAAGAATCTTTGAGAAACATCCCATACTTTGTCCAAGACAAGATGGAATACTTGATTTGCAGCTTCTGAGAGACTTCAAACACCAGGCCAGTGACAGAACACTGGTAAGTGCCCTCATCCTCCAAGAGCAACCTGGCAAAAGGAAACAGAGTCGTAATCCCTACAATGGACAGGAAGCACTAAGAACTCCTGTCTGATTACCAAAGAGATTACCATTTATACAGGTTACATTTACAACAGACACAATGAGACAACTTACAGATAACGTCCCCGAGAGATATTTCTTGGAGTTACAGAATTGTAGCCTTCGTTCTGCTGAGGTAAATATTGCAAATATTAACTACAGAATTATTCCCAAGGTTAAATTCCACTGTCTTAATGATTATGAAGCAAATGAACTTAAGAAAACATATCAGCACAGTGACTAAAGAACTGAAATTGATGTAGGTAGTGTCAGTAATAATAATAATAATAATAATAATAATAGTAATAATTATAATTATCAGTAAGAAAATGTTGGTCGCCTGAGACCCACCTGAATGGCTTCACATTTAGAACAGCTGGTCTTGGGTAAGGCACCTGAAGAGAGAGAAGACAACTTAGTATGGAGGACCAACTGGAATAAACTGACCCCAAGTTAAGTGTGGCCGCACTTATTCAGCAATACCCCTGTTTCCACCTTGGCCAGAACATTTCTGTCATTTGGACCTGTTGGTTTTGGATTTAAAAAAAAAAGAATCCCTAAGACATACCTGCTCCACCATGCTTTTCTGTTTCTGGTTTAGGAGGTGGATCTGGTTCTGTAAAACAAAAATCATGAAACGTAGCATGACACTCAGGACCCAAAGCAGCTACACTGCAGCAAGCATTCCTTTCAGCTTCAAGGGGAAGATGGGGGAAAAAGCAACACCATTTTTATGGCGTTTTTGAATAGAGTCTGTTCTTACCGTGACTGGACCTTGAAGGTTCAGATTCATCTTTTCATGAAAGCGGGACAGAAGGAGGAAAATCAAATCATCTGAAGCATGACTTACAAACAGTCAGAGATATGCCTTCCTAAATCACATCTATAAGCACCTTTGAGCAGCATTTTAACCAAAAGGACAGACTGTCATTATGAGCCACCAATAGCAACAATTAAGGCCGACGTTTTGATTTTACTTTCAGTGTCGTTGTTCTCAGTGGAGCTCTCATTTGCTGAAAGAAAAATGACAGACACAAATTAAACACCTTTCAGACAAACAGAAAGATTTAATTAACCTAATTCCAAAGTCCTAACCTGAGTCCTCTTCCTCTGAGCTATCTTCCGTACTGTCTGTTGAAAGAGAATCGGTGGACACACTAATGAGAACCAGACAACTGAAGGTAGAAGAACCAGTTAGGATAAAGACACTTTTAAAGGCCCCAAGCCAGGGAACTGCAACCCCCCAGTTCTGTAATTGGTCTTTTGATAATTTTACACTGGTGTGTTCCCCCAGTTTAATAACAATAACAAAAAATTAATTTACTGAGATTCTACTTTCCCAATAATTTGTGTAATTAAGTTCCCATGGTAATATTTGTGCTTTTTTAAGTGAAATTAAAAAAGGTTTAATTTAGGTTTACAAAATGATTTAATAATAAATAATTAGAGGTGCATATCGGATTGGTATCGGCACCAATCCATACATATTAGATGGATCAGGTATCGGTCATATATGACCGATCCACATCCGTTTTGGTAGTCTAAATCCTATTTCTTGATAGATCGATTTGTACGACAGCTCTCTCCCATTTTAGATGTGTTTTTGCAGCATTTAACCTGAACGCTAACGCTGCCACTTTGTCTTCCAGGGTGCAACGCCATCTTTTTGCCACTCAGTGAGTATGAGTGCATGCAGTGACTTCCACCTGCTGTGACGTCTTGTGCATACCCCATGTAGAGCGTAAACTGACTCTCAAAGCAAACGTGGCATGCGCTGCACTCTGAAACCCATTATTTTCTATGGCTTGCACAGTGCAAGAACAATTTTGCGCTGCACTGAACAAATCGCAAGTGCAGGGCAGCACGTCGCTTGACAAGCTTGTGCACACACCACGGTTAGAGCTGAACTTTGCTAAACTGTGACCGCTGTGAATAACAAGTGAAATACTGATCTTATGTTCATTCATCATTAATGAATTATGAAATGTTTTCTCCAGTATTGACTATATTCGTTCATGATTTGTTTATAATTTGTACTTCAGTCGTAACTGAGGTATTACAAAGTGCCCCATCAATTAAAATGCTATCTACGCAACTGCGTAAGACAATGCAAGAAATATGAAAAAGGCAATGGATGATTTGGGATTTACTATCTTGGGCTGTTTTGCTCACTCGCTGCACCTTGTGATGCAAGAGGGGCTGCTATCGCAATGAAGTGGAAGAAAAATCATGGGGCACTTTAAGCATTCGCTACTTGTGTATACTCTCCTGGAAGATGTTCAAATTGAACTGCAAATGCCTCAAAAATGCTTAAAACAAGATGTATGAACAAGGTGGAGCAGTACATTATATATGTTTTTAAAGATTAAAGATTTTCAGCACGCATTTTTTCATTCGTATTTACTAGTTTTAAAAATAAAGTATAACTATATAAACTAAAATATATATATATATATATATAAAAAAATTTTTAAAGCAAAAAGAGCTTGCATCAAAATCTGTATCAGCAGTGGTGTATCAGAATCAGATCGGAATTTGAAAAAATATGTACCAGCCCATCAAATAGAATTGTGATCAAAATGAAAGACTGTGATTATTGAGGAAACGATATGCATCAGAAATTGAATCGAATCACCCTGAGCCAAGGATTTATACTCTTACTGGTGTTCCCTACATGCAATATGACATTACATACCTGAGGCATTGGTTTCATTTGCAGTCAAAGCATCTGCTATTCAATAAAAGGTAGGGAGGAAAAAAAAAGATTACTAGATTCAGCCAGTCAAGCTCCCCAGTACTGAGGAGTTACCCACTAAGTAACAATGCAAATACAGTAGTCATGGTAACAACACTGACATCTAAAATTAGACTAAGGCAATTTTCAGTAGTTTATTAGAGAACAGTGTGAAAATGTTCACCAACACCAAGAGCTGAAAACTGCTATAATTCTTTGTTTCCCCACTTCAACACAATCAATAGTGATGGTTTCCATTAAACTACACTGCCAATACAAACATTCAAACTTCCAAAAAAAAATCCTCAAATATCAGAAAACCTTTTACATTTGCTTTAGGTGGTTTTTTGTGGAAAGTTGAAAAAAAAAATAGCAATTGACAGAATTGCAATGGAGAAAGAATTTGCAAATTAATGAATATGTAGAACAACGCTTCTGTCACAACCCTGTACTAAGTGTCCAACTTGTACATGGTAATTACAACACGTTTCTGTGTGAGAAGAGTGGTGAGTGGTTCTGAAACTGTGGGGAGTGATGAGTTGATTTTCAAAAAATGCAAAACAATATAAAATATATATCTCCCCCCTACAGGCATGACATTCTTTACTACAGCTGTGTTTTGAAATGCACAGTAATGGCCCATGAATTGCATTATTTGCATTATAGTCCAAGCATTTCATTGCCTCTGCTTTGTGAGAAGCACAAAACCGTATTAAGATAAAATGATGTGGTTATTCTAAACTTTCTAAAGCTTCTAACTCATGGAAAGCCCACTCACTCCATGCTGGAAGTACAAGATATGAATCTTGTTCGAGATAATCGATGGCAAGTAGTATTTGCATGAATCCACACTCTAGTCCTACATTCCCAATTCCAAAAAAATCAGGGACAAAACAGGAATTGCTAATAAAAACAAGTAAGGTGTGATTTGTAAACTGACATGTATTCAAATCAAAATGGTATAAAGATAGTATATAGCGGTGTAACAGTACAATTATCCCATGGTTTGGTATGTCATGGTTTTCAGACCACGGTAACGGTACGGTTTCAGTCCCGTTATATTTAAGAAGAAAATAAAAACACATCACCCTTTGATTAAACAATGAACTCCATATAAAAACTCTTCATTCTGAAAAAATGGCAGCTTGGCTAACTAGGCCTAGTTTATGTCTCTTCTATATGAAATCAAGGAGAGAAAAACTTCAAATATGAAAAGTGCTTAACTTGGATAACTTGTAGGTGTTTTGTCTATACTATTTTAAATTAACAGTGCATCTAGTACGTATAATACCTGTACAAGGAATATTAAATTAATTTTTGGAAGAAAACTTTTGGAATACCAAATCTTACCTTTATTAAGAAAAAATAATTTTATTTGACAAGAACATATACAAAGTTAACCATATCACTGATAAGAAGCAACCCCAGGTGATCACAGCACAGTAAGTGTAGACAGATAATCAATATTACAAACTCCAGAACCCAAGTGAGCACAGAATATGTTTGATGCAGCAGCTCCACATAAAGGAGCCAAAAAAAAAGCAGCAGTCGAGTTTTTCCCAGATTTTTTGATGACAGACACCATCTTACATATGCACCAATACGTATAGAAAAATGACAGGCATATTGTAATACTATGGTTAAAGTGTATTATTGAATTGTCAGGGGCGAACCCAAAGGTTTGACAGAATACCGTGGTGCTTAACCTAATCAACTGCAAACATACAAGTTTATTCTAAAATTAATGCCTGCAACATACTCCAAAACAGTTGAGATGGGGCAGTTTAGGACTAATCTGAACAAGTCGTGACAAACTGAAATTAGCATGCTGCAGTCATCAGATGTGGTGCATATATTAAAAAAAATAATTAAAATTAAAACATCACGTAATATGTTCTTGACACAAATGGCATTCATTCCCAAGAGAGAATACAATAACATTATGAACTGTTGAAACAATGACATCTAGTGGTGTGATTAACAATTTAAAAAAGTGATATAAATTTGAGTCCTACCTTTCTTGTCTTGCAACGAAACATCTCCATTACTGTATGGGGGGGGAAAAAAGGTTTTTAAAAAAATTAGTTCCAAGTAGGGCTGCAACTATCAAATTTTCATATTAAAATATTCAACTGACATTTTTCCTCTTGAACATTCGGCTTTTTTGCACAACTTCGACTGACTTTTTGAAAAGCTTTTTAGATGCACTTGAGTACTGTCTTGACTCAGACCATCTTTTTTGCTTAATCACTCGTGTATTACTTGCAAGAGGAGCTGTACTGACCCCATGCAACAATCAGAATATGAGCTGAATGACTTTTGTAGTGCTACAAGAATTTACAAGTGGTGTACTGAAGTGGAAATTTTGACCGATAGACACATTTTTTGTCTAGTACTTCCAAACCCAATAATTGGATAACCTGAGCCAGCAGTGGGAAAACAAAAGTTGAATCTGTAGGCTAGATTTAATAATACAGTGGTACCTCAGAACTCAAACTTAATCTGTTCAGAACTCTGAATCGAATCCTAAAAAGTTCAAGTTCTGATTGAATTTTCCCCATAAGAAATAATGGAAAACCAATTAATTGGTTCCCGGTCCCAAAAAATTACACAGGTCTAAATATGTTTTCTGTAGCATTTAAACACAAAATGAACCGGATAAAACAAGAAGAGCATATACTGTACTAAACACATCTAAGCACATTTATCAAAACAGCAATTTGTAAAGTAAGAAAATAAATGTATCCAAACAATGTGTAAAGTTAAAAAAATGTGTCCTGCCCCAATCGTCCGCTCCTTCCGTGTGCCACCCCTCCCTCATTAAACCCATGTGGAATCCCCGTGTGAACAGCTGCTTCTGCTTGTTGTCATTAGTCCTCTGTATTTAGTCCGCGTTTCAGTTTGTTTCCCCAGTCCGGCGAATTCAAGGCTGAGATTGAAATTACCCTTCGTTTGAGAGACGTGCCGCGTGACTCATTTCCCCTCACGTACAAGTTCTCAGGTCGGCGTTCACGGTTTGAATTCTGAGATTCAGATCAAGCTCTAGGCAATTTTTTTTCTAACTGTTTGGTTCGACTTTTAAGAAGTTCGAGTTCTAATGAGAACTGAGGTACCACTGTAAATTAAAGACATCTCACAAACCACATACAGAAAATGGCTTACACTCCAATACAATCATCTCCATTATTTTATTCAATACTATTCAACAATCAAATAATCAATAATCCTTTATTGTCCCTCATGGGGAAATTCTTTTTATGCCTCCCTCAACTTGCTCTTTGTAGAGCAAGCTGTTCGTGAAGGGCAACCACCTGTTGGGGTGCCCAGGGAGCTGGGGGTTAAGGGCCTTGATCAAGGACCCACAGACCTGCTGAGGCTGGGTTTGAACCAGCGACCTTGTGATTATAGGCACACATGCTTAGCCCACTGAGCCACACGCTGCCCCCCCAACTCTGGTGCTGCTAACACTGAATATTGGCAAAGTCTAAATATCAGACTGACAATGTCATTTTTTTTAACAAATGGGTTAACTGATATATGGTGCATCTGTAGTATTAACAGTCATTGGAGCTTTCCTAAATCTTATTTATATTAAAAATTTTCAAAACTCTCAAACAGTGTTTGCAGCACCAGTCCCAATTACCTCAAGAATGCAGTCTAACAACAACAAGGCACCCATTAGTAGTTATCAGGGTGTGTCTGTGTATGTGTGGCTGGGGGGGTTGGAGGTTTTTGCCAAGTCATGTCCCTTCAGAAGATGCCACCCTTGGCAATTGTCCATTTTGCCATTGTCATAATCTGGCACTTGCTGTGACTAGATGCCAAAGCTCCTGCCAAGGCTAACAGCAGCCACCTCAATACTCCATAATAAAGCAAAAATCAGGATTTTAGAATTTTTTGCAAATTTATTAAAAATAAACACAACATCACACCAACATAAGTATTCAGACCCTTTACTCAATACTGTACTTTTACAGTGATTACAGCCTTGAGTCTTTGTGGGTATGAGTCAACAAGCTTTGCACACCGGATTATGGGATTTTGTGCCATTCTTCTCTACAGATCCTCTCAAGTTCTGTTAGGTTGGATCTGGACTATAAGTGGATAGCTAACTTTAGCTTTCTCCATAGATGTTCAATTGGGTTCAAGAGTGGGCTCTGGCTAGGCCACTCTAGACATTCAAAGACATGTCATTAAGCTGTCTCTGCATTGTCTTTGTTTTGTGCTTAGGGTCATCGTCCTGTCAGAAGGTAATATTTAGCCCAGTCTAAGGTCCAAAACACTCAGGAGCAAACTTTCATTGAGGATATCTCTGCTCCATTCAACTTTCCCTTGACCTTTCTTCTAATCCTGGCCGCTGAAAAATGCCTGCATTACAGACAGACTATCATTATTCGGTTAGTACTGCAGCTTTCTTTACTGGGACAAATTTGTTTTTTCAGAAGCTCTTCAATGTCTTCCCTGTCTCATCTTAAGGTGGGCAATCAAATTTGTTCTGTTGAAATGTTCATTTATAGATCCTCCTCGAGAAATTTTAGGCAAGCATTGTTTGCAAAATGCATTCCTAATGTTGTTTTGCTAATATTAAACATTTCACATAGCAGCCATTTTTCTAACTGTTTAGTATGCAGGGTGTGCAAAGCAATGAGTCAACATTTTAAATGGAATTACCGGTGATAAATTTTGGCTTATTTCTAACCATCGGCCAACGGCTGACTGGCCAATACTGATACGAAAAGCCCAAACATGTCAGAGAGCGAGAGCAGCGTATCAGCCTCCAATGATGATTTAGTACCTATATCGGGAGCTACTTTAATAGTATGGAAGTGGTGTGGTTACAAGAGGTCAGAACTCCAATAAGGCACAATACTTTGCAAAATATGCAAGCAAATTGTTAGCGCTAAAAGGTGGAAACACAACAAACTTGCTTCACCACTTGAACCGTCAAGTACCTGTATAACCAGGCTTTGAAAGCACAAGAGGAGGAGATACTAGCAGCTGGTGATGTGCAGCCCAGAAGTCAACAAATGACTAGCATTGCTGGGGCACTCATTAATTGTACGCCGCATGACAGGAAAAGCAAACGGTGAATGGAAATTATTGATGTAGTTAAATATAGTTTGGCCAATATCCCAGATAGAAAATATTTTTCAAAAACATCCTTGCCTGCGATGTATGAAGCATGCCATGACTAGCAGCTCCGCTATTGTTGATGGAGGTTTTTGCCTAAACCACAAAATGTGGTTGAGCAAAACTGCTGACCATGCACTACATCAACAATGTACAATGTACTCCGGCATTGTGACAAGTTTCCTGAGGATCACACAAAGTGAAAGTGAAAATATTGGATTAATGGAGTTTCTTAAATCACGGCATCTAGAAGAGGATAAATGGGTGTGTGTGACAACATTAGCAGGGCCAATATTGTTAAACCCATCACTCAACATCTGGACCAGACTGTCATGCTTTGGCCATTATCTACGCATTGCTATTAGTAAGTTTCATTTACCATGAAAACAAAACATAAATTTTTTAATAAGAAATGGCTGTCACTTTTCCCCAAAAATCAAGTAAAAACAAATCCAAAAATCATAATCCTCTCTATTATATCCCCTAGCCCCATGGCTATTCATAACAGCAGGCAGTCCCAAAACAATTGTCATGGGTCATACTAAGGGATAGAGAGGATGTGTGTGTGTATGTACCAGGGACGGATTACGGACCGGGCCAGCGGGGCCGCTGCCCAGGGGCCCTTGGGGTGCAGGGGGCCCGTGGGGCCC
>JAODJU010000131.1:61121-87967 GCA_026776725.1 Gnathonemus echidnorhynchus | reverse complement strand
TAAAATGCTATTCCTGGAAGCTGTCACAACAACTTGCTTTTGAAGGATTTCTTTATTGTTCATAGTAACGCGGTCGTGTTACGGACGTCCTGAGGACATCCTGAATGTCCCTTGTTTGCTGGGTAAAGGGATGGACCGTAAAGAGGTCTGCGAGGACTGGGTTGAGAAGAACTAAAATGGTTTAATATTAGACAACACTATTAAAGTACATTGTCATCAGCCAAGAATTAACTGAACGGTGATGCTTATTGCGTTTCTTGATAAACTACGTTCATAATTTGTTATAATCATCAAAAAAGTATAGCCTGAGGTCTTAATAATTCTTTATGTTTCTATGCAAGCTGAGTAATCGCGAGCTCTGCGATCCGTCCTGACACAATGTTACATGCCCTAAAGCTGTTTTATGAAGGCGCTTGCGCATGCTTTACTACAGGAAACTATTTAAAGTAAAAAGCATCGTAAACATCATAAATATAAAATATTTCCGCATCGTCTAAAAGAGCCTGCAAAGCGACATCAACAAAGAAATAATGGCGTCGCTATCACATTGCATCGTTATTGGACACTGTTAATCCTGCGAATGCGACGAGTACTTTCACCCATTCTTTAAACGCTGTCATTAAGCTAATACTTCCTCCTTTCATTACACAGAGGAATCTACACATGCTAGTTATCGCAGAGTAACGTTACTCGCTGCACACTTTTGTCAAGTTGCACCTTCAGCTTACCCTTCTTTGAAATTATCAGCCGAGCTCCCAAAAGCAGTCATGTGTGCCACCATCGCCTGTTTCCACCAGCAGCGTGCTTGTTTGAAAGGTTCTGTTGCTTGACGTCCTCTTAGGCAAATAACTTGCAGAAGAGCTGCCCGCCACAGATACACCTGCGTTCCGCAGTTCTCGCGATAATTCGCAAAATTAAAAGTGCGTTCTGTGCATTAGTGATGAGCGGATGTTTTCATCCCAAATACTAAGTTAAAAGCACATGGCGTTTACGGAGCAGTAAAACAAACACACGGAGTCGGCCTGACGCCAAACAAGGCGGGGTATCCAAGCTCCCGCTCTCCGCTCGCTCAACCACCATTTCAATGCTGCCTAGTGTGTGTGTGTCTCTCTCTCTTAAGCGGAGCTGTTTGCAGAACAGAGTGCGCAGCCTTAGGCAGCCCGCTCACTTGGGTAAACACTGATCCCGGATCTGTGGTGTCGATGGTGCCGGGACGTCCTAGTACAGAGGTGCCAGGAAATACAACAAAAGCTTAGTAGGAGCTTATTTTAAGTTTGCCAAACGATGCTGTCGGTACGTTTAGTTTCTATGCATTGGTATGGAGGAAGGATCCGTATCGATGTCCTCCACCCTGAGAGTGGACGGTTTTATGTACAAACGGGAAAAATATTTCATTGGTTCAGTTCTGTTCCTGCAGAGGCGACGACCACGAGCTACTACCCAGGAGAGCCAACGAGTAGACGGTATAACTTACTATAAATGTATAAATTTTACCGTCACCATCCTGGTTGTCACCTTTTATTGTTGCGACCCCCTGTCGACAAATAACAATTTGACATAAACCCCTCCTTTGGCCTTATTCTCAGTGTCACAGCAAATTAAAAACAAAGAGATTTAAAATGTAACTCAGTAACACTCAAGTCATTGGAACGTATTTATTTAGGCGCCACCCAGTGGAAGAGTGCGAGAGCCGGTAGAGCACACGCTAGAGTACCTGTTTCTGTAGAAGTAACTTTTTTAAATAAATAAAAACGCTGGACCACAGATTTAGTTAGATGTTGAGTCGATAAGTCATGACCACTGACTGTATTGCAAATGTTGTTTTCAAATTGTTATACGGTGCTCAAATTCATACCAATTTGGTGCACCCATTCCTTAATATAATAATAATCTTGAACTAACAGATGATGGACATTTAAGGTAAAATGCTAACCCAGAGGTGGTGAACTAGATCAATGGAGAGCCGCTGTGGGTGTGGGTTTTTGGGATGACCGCTGCAAAGTGGTAGAGTGGTGGCTCTGAGGCTAGGGATCTGTACCAGCAACTAGAAGGTTGCTGGTTTAAATCCTGTGAATGCCCAGAGTGATTCTACTCTGTTGGGCCCTTGAGCAAGGCCCTTAACCTGCAATTGCTTCATCCTGGGTATGATGTTAATCTACATCCAGCCCTATAAGGAGGTCCTCCAACTTACAAGGAATAACTTGGGGGTTGGTGGCAGGATTGGCACACCAGCAACTGGAAAAAACCTCACACTGGTCCATTTGGACTAGTGTGGTGCTGAGGTATCACCTGCCACATGGCTGCACTCAGGTTCTCATCCCTGTGGTGGGTGTGGCAATGCATTGTAATCAGTGCATGCTCTTTACCTCTAAATCATCCAATAACAGTGGGTCCCCAGGATGGGAGTTGAGAACCACTGTTTTATTATTGCCTGATTGAAAGGTGATTCCAAAAACCGGCACCCACGGCGGCTCTTCATGGATCCGTTCGCCACCCTTGTGCTAACCAGTGTTGAGAATGCTACTGATGATTGGCTGTCAGTCCAGTCTATACCAATCGCCTCTGCAAGTCAGGTTTTGTATCATCCATCCATTATTTAACAGCCTATCCTGCTCACGGCGGGAGGACTGGGACACGAACGAAACTACAGTTCCACACGCTGCCTGGATCTCATATTGTCTACAGACCAAGAAAAATAAAGTGAAGTACACAGGCTTTTCCAAGGGACTGCAATAGAGATGCCGTGCATCACATTGTCCATTAGGTGGCGCATAAGCACAGGATATAACGCAATCGGCGCGGGGTGTATTATGTTATATTTCTCTACTAACAAGAGTTACGTAACTGCTGGGGGACGATTACTTAGATATGTT
Source organism: Gnathonemus echidnorhynchus (assembly GCA_026776725.1). NCBI lineage: Eukaryota > Metazoa > Chordata > Actinopteri > Osteoglossiformes > Mormyridae > Gnathonemus > Gnathonemus echidnorhynchus. The sequence goes on along the minus strand of JAODJU010000131.1, from coordinate 85,094 downwards.
AACTTCATTGACTAAGCCAGCATTTCACAGTGGGCCTGGAAAAAAACAGCGATGGGTAAACGCAGTCTCGGGATAAGGGAAAAATAAGAAGGAAGCGAAGCTATCGTGCCTATCAAAAACCACAAATGACTTAAGTACAAAATAATAATGAAACTGAAATAGAACAATGGGACGACGCCGCTCGAGATAAAGACCGTGGTCGGAAGAGTCTTAACAGCATATCACCACGGAGAAGTTAAAGTGTCTCCCCGCCACTCGACGTACAATGAAGTATCATGCAGGGCTAGCGTTGACCCTACACCGTGTCCCCTAACTTTTAACCCCAAAGGTCGCGTGGGTGTTTTAATATCTTTTGTATGGTAAATAGTATGTGCGAAATGGATCACAACTCACATAGTGGTCACTTAACGTCACCACTAAGGCGCATGATAATGTATACCAATACCAAGTAGGTTTATAAATCCTTAATGCGAGTCCTGACAAAGTGGACATTGATTATGAACCAATGGAAAAATCCTTACCTTAAGTAAAATTCTGGATAAAAAATCCGGCATGTTTGCCAGCGCCATCGGTCCGCTCTGCTCTGTAGTATAATGGTGTTGAAAAATCGATTCTCAGCGAAGACAATGAAATTTCTGTCACTTTCTGAATTCTGACATCAAGTCTTACGACGATACATATAAAATCATAACTGTATTCCGTGACCCCGACCGAAAGTGGTTAGTAAGCTGCCCTCAGCTTACGCGCGACTCCAATCCACATGACCGGTATCTTAAACGGTTATGCTGAGCTCGCGACTGAGCGTCATGGCGATTCCCGCCTAACTCGATCTGTGGAGACGAAGGACTTTTCTTAGGAAGTTCGAGATGTATTTGACAAGTTTGTACAGTTTATGTTAATTAAATTTATGGTCATAGTCTAAATGCCTGTGCTCAGGGCCAGCTCTAGCAATAGGCAGAACCTGCAGTTGCGTAGGGTCCCCAAATTACATTCTTTACAGCAGCAGTGAAATGATCGATGATTTTCTTGGTAGAGGCCTCCCAAGTAAAGCTTTGCATAGGCCTCCTGAAAAGGCAAAGCCAGTCCTGCCTGTACTACTGCATACAATACTATTTTATATCATTAGTGTTTATGTAGGTGCACATGTTTCCTCAATCAATACTTCTTTTGAAAGCACAAGCAAAGCCATAATGTAATTCATTCACAAACTGTTGAAAATAGTAAATAATTATGGTTAAATATCTATGGAGAAAATATTCACTAATGTCACAGATGAAATGAGTGATGATGTCATAATGGGGGGATTTCTGTGTGCTGAGGCAGTAGCTCATATTTTGAGGTTGAGATGTCACATCTTATTACAATGAGCCCCTATCCTATGCAGGGACACATTGACATGTTAATTTGTAAAAGCTAGGGTTTTTTGCTTGTAGTTTGGGCTTTTCGGCAGGGAGGATCTAATGTGAGTGGATGGTCAGTCTCGTCAAACTTCTTATTTGGCTATGCGTATGATTCACAAACAGAAAATCTGTTGCATTGTTCATATATTAATTCATATTCTCCTTGGCTCTGCATGTAGGGGACGCTGCACATTTCTGGGAGCTGAAAGGCTGGATAGGCCTAACCGCTTCTTTCCGCACCATGGCAGGATGGTGAGGAAGCAGGCATTGAGAGAGAGAGACCACAATGGTGAAAGAGGAGATGAGACAGCTGACGACAGTAAGATTATTGAAATCCAGCCCGCTTCAAAGAGAAGTCAGTTTGGGTTTTGTTTACATTTAGACACAAGATAAACCACATGAATATTATTACAAAAATTATACAATAAAAATTATACATCTGTAATGCTTGCTGACGTGGCACTACCACTATGATACACTTCTTATTCATGGTAGGGGATCCCAAAATATCTGATCAAACCCTCTACTGAGTAAGAATCAATGAATGAACCTAATATCTAAATCATTTCATCAATGTGAACGGTGGCTATTTCACTGGAGCAATGCGGGTTAAGAACCGTTCACAAGGGGGTGAGGACTGCTTTCCCACCTGGGACATGAACTGGAAACTGTCTGTCCTTAATAGCCAGGGTGATAGCTGCCCTATTAATATACTGGGCTTGTAGCAAACACATGATTTTGCTTTGAATGAGCTGAATGGGTAAAGGTGTTTGATTGAATCTCCTGTAGGAAATAGCTATACAGATCCTTGCTCTGAGTCCTGAATAATAAGTACCAGACTATAGATTAATAGGGCAAATGTGTCTGCGCATGTAGGATTTATTAAATAACAATTTCATAAGTCAGCAACCTGAAGGCAAAGTCAATGTTTATATGATGTGTAAGCAACACAGAAAGAACCCATTGTTCAGAGATTACCAGAGTGACCAATTGGAGGGGGCTGAATGGTGATAACTTAAAAAGTACTTTCTTTGGTTTAATAACAATTGTTGTGATACCTGTATAAAACAATCACAGTATTTCCTATTAACATTCTGTCTGAGTAAAGCGCCATAAATAATAAAAATAAAAACAGTCAGTATTAATGCCATGCACTCAAGCACATGCCCAATTCCTGCGTGGTGTGTTACAGAAATTTCTGTAGCTAAGTGAGCAGAAAAGAAAAAAGAAAAACCTATTTTGTTCTTCAGACAAAAGAAGTCTTAGACATTCCAAAAAATAAAACATAAAGACCCAAATATCTTACAAATATCCACAAATAACTTAAGTAAACCTTTTAAAAAATTAACACTAATGAGTTGGCAGTGAACTTTCCTTTGCTGCTGCGCTGTGCTGCCCCGTCTTTGTGTAATCCCAAATGCTCTTTGTAGCAGTCTTGACCTTTGACCTTGGTCTAGGTTATTTAATGACCTGGTCTTCCCAGTCTAAGTGTTTTGAAGAGTTCATGGTGTAAATCTGGTAATTATCAGAGCAATTTATAAAGTATCACAGCTTCAACCAATAATGATTGTCATTTAATTCTTTCATGAAGTTGTTTGGGTAACAATTAATGACTGCACCTAAACAAGTTGAATACCTGAATGCTACTTTTTATGTGTAATTTTCTTGTTAATAAAAACAACATTTGAACATTTCACATGCTTTCTCTCACACCACATAACAAAGGCGAACAGTGTGGTATGACCCTGTGTGTCCCAAGAGGTTTGTATACACGCTCATTCGATCAGCCTTTCTCGATGTCGACCGGGTTTTACTCCCACTCTGTGGCAAATGACTTTAGCCGCTGTACAGTTTTACATCTTCAAGGGATCCTTGATGCCTGTACAGCAGTGAAACGCTCACATCTCTCCCCTTGTCCTCAGCTGGTTATCCCCCCTTCCCCCATCCCATGAGGAATGTTTCCATGGCCAGGGCCGGCCTGACATTGCCGCATTTTGTATCCGAGTGGAATGCATCTGTGGACTAGCGTGGGCGAGAGATAGATGTCACAGAAGGAGGCCAACTCAACCCCCCCCCTTCCCTAACCCCACCCACTCAACCCCCGACGTCAGTGACTCAATCCTCCGGTGCGATGGTGGAGATAAAAATATCCCCACCCCCCAGGAATGGCCCGATAAGGAGCTGACTCTGTTTATATTTAACCCTCAGAAACAGGAGAGTTTATAACAATGCCCCGTCTCCACTGGAAAATATAACTAAAATCAGAACCAGGACAAAACAGTTGTCACTCCCAGGAAGAAGTGTCCTTATCTTCTTTGGGGAGAGGGGAGCAGGGAATTAGCCTATTTGTCAACCTGCAGTGTGTTTCATAAATTTTTATGCTAACCAAAATGTCCCAGTTTGTTCCTGTAAATGCACACCACTTTCCCATTTCCCATCCAGTATCCACTTGGTCCACTGAAATTTTCTGAAAGAGCTTAATAAGGCATTAGACATTAAATTTGTCCATTACAGGAAAATATAATAAAACATAAATTAATCAATTGTTAAGTCAGATCCAGGAAATGGGAGTCAGCAGGAAATGGTGCTCTGAGACGCTGAAAAGTCATGAACAAAGACACACGGAAAAGAAAGGCTGGAGAACTCCATGAAAACAGCCAAGGGACAGCGGTAACCTGCCGAAGGTCTCTGACGAGAACTGACAACAAGCAGGGTAGTCTCTCAAAAACTGTATGTTGTGAGAATCACAAAGCTGCCTTTTATGACAGGGCTGCCATTCGGAAACTGAGTGTATGCAAGGCCGATGAACAAATCCTGGGCATCAGAATGATGGGAAAAAATAATATAGTCTGATTAACCAACTTTTGTCCTGCATACAGAAGGGTTTATGTTTGGAATGAATGTCAAAGGGGTCCACAATGTCTATTGGTGTGGCAGCTATATAGTGGGGATCATTATGGCTGTGATTGGCTGAGGAACATGAGGCCCTTTTACAGGTCCAGGTGCACCATATAGTGCAAACACTGCTCCCTCGTGAAGATACCATACTCCAGAATGATACTGCCCCCATACACACTACTAGACAAATTCAAGAGTGGTTTCATGAACATCAGGATGAAGTCAAACACTTTCCCTGTCCTCCCTAATCACCAGATCCAAATATCAGTGAAGCTTTATGGGAAGTTCTGGATCAAGAGTACTCCAGAAAGTAGTTTTCAACCGCCTTAATCCTTCAAAGAACTGGACCCAATACTTTTTGAAGAATGTCCCACTACACACATTTTAAGACTCATGTGAAGAGGTTCCAGTGATGACTGAAGCTGTTCTGAAGGCACAAGGGTGGTGCATTTGCTCCTTGATATTTAATCCTAGATATTTAAACATTGCTAGTTGTTTCCATTATATTGTCACCTCCCCCCATAGTTAATTTATAATTTTATTAAAGTTTCTTGTGTCATTGTTGTGATGCTTGTGAAATATACAATAAATAGACATTTGCTGTAGTTTTAAAACCTAAAGTTTTTTCTCTGTCCAACAAGGTTTAAAAAAAAAAAAATCCATTCACTTTTTTCAAAAAAGGCACCTTACAAATATGCAAATTAATATAGTATTCCAAATGTAGGTTTCCCAAAGGACTTGTAATTTCGGACATATGCTTCTACTGTAGAACAAAGAAATGTAAATGGCTAAATGCTAGAGAGGAGTGTAGGAGGCATGGCCCAGGCGACAGGTGTGTACGGCGGTAAATGACAGGCCGGGCGTTCCTGACAACTGCCCGGTGACCGTCTAGCGGGGCGCTGACAGCTCTCTGGCACAGGTGGACCAAAGAATCTGCCGCATGTGAGCCTGTCTTCCGCTACTCTCTTATGTTACAGTGGCAGCATCATCAAAGGAGGTACGTCTGCCAGAGGTACTGCTCCCTCTCAAAATAAAATAAACACATGCTTAACCGATTCAGATTTCTTTTTTCATCTTATTCTCCACTTAACAGTTAAATGCAGAACAGTATTCATTTATGTCCCTTACCTGCAGGTAAAGAGATAGTGGGGTGTTTGCAGATGTAGCTGCATAAAAGCAAAACCGAGTGCCAGTCAGCCTTGAGAAATTCAACGTAATTCACCATAAGCATTGCCGCTAAGTAGTTTGCACGCGAAACGTTTCTGGTAAAAATAGGATGGTGTTGTCCACCTGAAATGCTTAATGGGTAAATCGACCAGACCGGATATTGTATTATTTTCCAGCGTATTGCACCAGGTTTGTGGCCCTAGCAAAGGTCAAATACACACAGGCAAAGCAGCACAAGTCCATCAGGAGACTCCAGCTAGGGTAGGCAGATTGCGTGAGAAGCCGTCCCTTATTATACATGCTATATTTCTCTACGTCACTAAAAGTTTCCATAACTCTGTCCAAACTGAACCACAAGACAGCACAGCATGATTTTTTGATGAAGGACAATACACAGGGGCATTCCCAAATGCAGACAGGCCTTTTGAACACAAGCACTGCCTGCTGAATGGATATCGATAGGAACTAGAGGGAATGGTTTCCATTTTTCGCACAGGACGCTGAAGCACCAAGCAACGCCACTGCCAAGTGTAATTCTCAAATGATCGTTCTTAAATCCCAGAGCCAGCAGTAAGACTACAGCAGTGCTTGTTGCTTTTCTTGATCCTTGTTATCTGTTCATGTTTCCACACGTATGTCCTGTTTTTTCATGAAGGTGTTTCTTTAAAGTGGTGTATAGAAGTGTTGGGTTAAACCCTCGTTGGTCAATAACAGTGCTCAGTAATGCCAGCCAGCGTGAGATTCTCATCTGAGTTTCTCCCATTGCTTGTATTCAGACAAAAATAACAGGTCAGTCGTCAGAATCAATAGGGCTGTTTTGTCCATGCTGCTCGTATTGATAATGCAGGAATGATATCATATATGCCTGTTGGCTGAAACTCTGGATATGTGTTGGCAGCTGTAAGCTGATGACTGACCTGATACTGATGTCTGTCAGGGGATTGTCTGGGGAGGGAGCAGAGAGACAGCCGCAGATGACTCACACAACATCCTCTGTTCATAATTAATGTGACCGTGATCAAAATTACAGAAAATAAATAACCCCCCCGCCCTGAAATGCATGTCTACAGTGCCTCCATTTATCACATCTAATGGGTTAGAGCCTTAAAGGGCTGACTTAAGGGGGGAGGGCACCGATCTCAACTGTGAGAAGGTGGTTAAGATCATTCACTCGTAACACGATTGCCTGTTTGAGTCCCTGGAGGGGCACAGCTGTAACACCTTTGGGCAAAGCTCTGATTCGCTCCAGTAAAATATCCAGCTGAACAAACAGGCAAAAACTGCGAGCTGCTTTAGACATAATCACCAGCTAAGCATCTAAATGTGAATCAATGACCCAGCAGAATGGCTCAGAAATTTTATGCTTTACATTAGGCAAGCATTTTCCTGCGTGGCGCAGCATCAGCGTCCAAGTAGATTTGAGCTCCCAGGCTGAATTTGGCCCTTCCTGACACCTACTCCACATGGTGTCTTTACTCCTCCTGTGATGTCTACCAAACACCCTCAGCATTACCTCTTTCCCACCGTCTTGGGTGCACAGTAATGCAGACCCGCAGCCGCCTGGCTCGATCGTGACACATGACACGTCTTTTCCTTGAAGGAGAAGAAAGCCCCGCCCACTTTTCTGTTGTGCAGAGAGACTCCATATCTGGACAGATTTATTTGAGGCTCTAGTTTCTGCCTTTGAGACCGAAACCAATTGTCTTCCCTGCTTCCCAGAAAAATATTGCCAATTAGGGTAATATGTATTGCAAAGAAATCCCTTGAGGAAATAATGAGAGATGGGGGTGGTGTCTGGGCAGGAGCTGTGTTAGGGACGTCCATGCGTGTCCTTCGCTTAGTGCTGCATTTCAGGCACAGAGACGGAAAGAATAACGTGCAAACTGGGAACACTGACAGGGCAAAGTGTTATGTTTCTGTGCACGGAAACCGGACTCTCCAGAAAACTGACTTTTTCATCTTTTATCTAAGGGAAATTAAATATTTAAGTTAATTAAATATTAAGCTTGATGATAAGCATACACGTTGGAATTTATCTGTGTCATTACTGACTTTTAAGTAAATACATTGTTCGTCATCCTTGATGAACATGTTGCGCTCCCTCATGTTCTGTGCTAGAACAGCAGAAGATTAGAGGGCAGGTAACATGACGCTGCATAAATTAAGCGGGCTGGTTTACTTCCAGTGGGTTTTAAGGCATAATGCTTCAGTAATCCAATATTGTGCATTAGAGTGGTGTATAAGAAATCACTATCAGTGGATATTACTGTTTTTGGAATATAAAAAGGAGGACTTTGATGGCATAATCACTTTCTTAGCAAAGAGAGTGAGTATATGGGGTACATAATGCTCATCTGTATGTGTTCACAGTAATGTGGGTTCCAGATTAGCCTTTTTTATTTTTTTTGCTTGCAATTATCTCTTGTAAAATTTTTGACGCAACAAAGACGTATGAACTCACAGCATGGAGGGCCGTGACATGTTCGTGTCAGACTTGATTTTATATTCTTCACAGTGCTGCCTTTGTGGTTGACCTGCGACTCTGAGTCGACTAAAGGACGCCTTGTCTCAGACTGAAGTGGTTTTAATAAAAATGTCAGCAAAGCCGTGAAATGTGTAGGTGTGGCACTTACTAATATGGCGCCTTTTAGCGGAGCTTTCATTTCATGTCTGCCTGCAGAGTTCAGGGTTTGGACAGTGATGTGGCATTACTCCACAGCATGCCCCCGCTTCTATGTATTCCTTCTTAAAAGGCCAGATATCCCTATACCTAATCCCTGGATCTTATACGTACCATTATCTTTGTAATGGAGTGTTATTGCCCAAGAAAATGTTTTAGTGATTTATGAAAATGTTTTTCATGGAATGCTTCATTGTTTTTGATTAAGTTGGGCATCCTTCAACCCAGCTGTCAAATATTGCAATGTCTGGTTTAGTCTAGGGTTTCCCAATTTTACCCATTTCCTTAGGAACTTACGTTCGAATTTCAGCTTGATCTGAAATTTATTTACTCCTCGTGTTTCCTTATAATGAGTAACAGAATACCGACATAATTGTAGTACTATAATAGCATATGCTTTCACAAAATAAATGCCAGTTACAAATCTGACGTTCCAAACGTCCATACATTTTCATTATACCTATAACCACAATATGATACATCTATTGTTTTTTTCTACCAGTGGCTACCTAGCAAGTCAAATGTAAAAGCTCAGTTGAGTGTCGACATCTTACTGCTGCCGAGACAAGTAAACAAACAAAAATCAAATTTGCGGCACTTTCCGGTTGAGGTGTCTGCCATGAGTCCGCGCCCCTGCGCGTGCTTAACCACGCGTTTATATATCCACTGCGCTTTGGATGTCGTTCAGCCAGCTTCAGCACAAGCTCAGCATCGTGCCTTCCATAATGTAACACCGAATAAAACGATAAAGGTTAAGAACATCAACTTAGCGTAATACTATTTCACATTACCGAGAACATTAATATTAAAAGCAGGTCATTACTACAGTATTTCCTAGGGTGCTGGGCCTATTTGTCCCGTTTTAAAAAAACCACTGGCAATCTATTACAGCTACATAGTTGCCGATTAATATGTACATAAACAATTCAGGTAAATGCTCTATATTGTAAAACACATATAAACCTTCACTTGGTCAGCACGGCCCCGGCTAGAACTTCGACCTGTATCCTCGTGATTCCAAATTTAGCACGGATACAAAGAGTGCGAGCGAATGAAGCCAAACGTCGATACGGCTGTCAACGGCATAGTGGGTCCTAAAAGGGAATTATGCATTGTGCGGTATAGAAATGTTTTGAAATGTCCTCATCGGGGTTCTCTTGGGTCCATAAACTAATGAGAGAGTCATTACAACCCACCATCCCAGTCGAGGATCCATGCATTTTTAATTGTCGGAGGTCTGTGGTGCCTCTATTATTGTGATGAGCACAAACATCCTCCTCTTATACGACAGGCCACTTCTTTTAAAGAGAGAATGATGAATGCTTTTAAAGTGCCGGTTAAAATGCGTGCGCACTTCAGGTGCACGCGTCTAGAAACACAATAATGAATCCCGAACAAACTCGGCTCGTGTGCCCAGGAACCGCATCCTTTCTTTGCAATGATGTAAGAATGAGGATTCGCCAGTGAGCGCAAGATCTCACGCCGCAAACCGGCCAGCGCACGGCCCAGCGGGGAGTAGGGGGGGCTTCCTGTGCCACTAACCAACGGCGCCCGCCGCTAAATGACCTGCTTCCCTGCGCTGCTTGAGGAACAATTAAAAACAGAAACAAAAAAAAATAATAATAAAAAAAATACGTGTTGAGGAAATAATAGACCAGACACGCAATTTAAAAGTGAGCGAAAATCAAAGAATGCTTCATTTCTCAACTGATATTACAGCGTGCGTTACTTTTCTAACCTTCTTCGCCATTCACGCATGTATAGCGCTCCAGAGATGTGGAAACCTTCAGTGCGGCGAGGGACAGCAGTGCTGTGCGCAAGGTAACGCCAGTAGCACCCCCCGATGCTGCAAGTTCTCACGGCACACGTTTCTCGACAACCTCGGATTGATAACGCGCAAACTGTGGGGCATCCTGATTTTGCTGTTCCTCTTCGCCATGGGCTACTTAATCCAGCGCATCATCTGCCCAAAACCCCGCAGGCATCACGAGAGGCAGGAAGAGCCGACGCTGTTCAGCAGAAGCGCAACGGCGTCCCAGGACTCGCTGCTGGATCGCATGCCAGAGTACCGGCCTGGGGACTTAACCTCACCGGTGCTGCAGCTGCCGGCGTATGACGAGGTGAAGTACTTGCCGACGTACGAGGAAACCATGAAAGAAGCGGACCGAGACCGATCCAGTGACAATTTACTAGTTTCATCGGAAGAACAGGTACCCACAGCGCGGCCAGGGCGGAGAGGACAGGAGCCGAAAACGTTAAACATTGCTAGGACACCCTGGAATACCGTCTGACGAAATGTCACTTTATAAGAATATAGGTTGTTTATTTTACGATAAGTATATTTTTTAAACTTTTATGTGCTATATGAAGTTGAATGTTAAAATTGTGAGAAATACTTTGCTTTGTCGTTAACCGTGTGTATTTTTTTCCACATAAGCTGGGGACAACTTGTTTTATATGTAACTTTAAGAAATAAACGACTAACCGCTCAGAAAGAAGCAACTCTTAAATTTCCATCGTGCGTAAAATTCAAAATAATGTAATTGTAGTTCTGCTTCAAAATTTTAATGCACCTACTCCTGATAAATCCGAAATCAATGTCTCTTACATTACATATTGAATAAATCCAGTGTTGTTTTTATTAGTTTCTCCTGGGAGTAAGATTTCTGCACTGAGCATCTGTGCGGAAAGGCAGCGTTAGATTCGCGTCGCGGTGAAAGTGTCTATTTCACCTTGATTATCTGACTGAGGGGCGAGAGGAATTCGTTCACACGGGCTCTATGCAAAACTTAAGTTCACCCAGTTCGAGTCTGTGGGGTGCGCTACGCTTTGTCACTTTCGGACCCATCTGTCCATGCACCGAAAAGAAAATGTTGTGAAGGCAGGGTTTACATTTTAGTCGCTTTCTGTGCGTTTTAAAATCGGGTACTGCACAAAACCGATTGACCAAGTGTGGTGCAGGTGACTCCATTAAAAAGAGGTAAAATAGGCGAGGGGCTCCTTCCATGGATGCAGAAATTAATCTTTAACCTTATGATAGTAGTCTAGTGGAGCGTCACAGCACTCGACTGTCTCACATAACATCTGCCTGTTCCCAACCCGGCATATAATCAATGGTTTACAACTAAATACATTACAAATTCTCCAATGGGTAACTGCATCGTTTATACTATAAAATGGTTTTAGTATTTATGAGTATGTAAAGTTATAATGGATTAATATTAAAAACACGCACGTCTAAAACCAAAGGTGGCTTTCGTAATTCCATGTTGTCATTATGTCTTCAAAACCAACCTGCATGCTGAACACTTTTGTAAGCTGGACCAGACCGGTCTGGATAGAGTTTAGCTGAACACCCGGCTGTTCATTTGCTGTGAAAGCGGACAGGAGGAGAAGTCCCACAGGGGAAAGCTGGATAGCTTCTCAGTGGCAAAACATGTACCTGCGGTACTCATGCAGTCCAATATCTGAGCTAGTTAGAGTTGGGCGCCTGGTTCTCTAAATCTCATCAAGGTGTCCTCTTGTGTGCACAGTAGATAGATTATAGAACTGACACAAATTAGACCAGTTAGCGTTGATGGAATAAACATCAGAGCACAATACTGCCCACTTCCCAGAGGTTCTGCTCCATAGCTTTGGGTTATCTGGTCCCTGTTGCATGTCCGCAGGTTTACCAGTGACCATACTGTACAACAGGGGATCTACGGGCAACACCCGTACTGTTAAGTCACCCAATGCTGTCAAGCTTGGGGTATCTTATCAGTGGCTCATCAGAAAACATAACTCCCAATCCTTACATCTTTTGGACAACAAGCCCGAAACATGAACAAGTAAGCCAATTATTTAATTCCTAAATTTCCCGAACATTTAATAAAATTTCAAGTCAAACTGTGTTTTTCTAGAAGACAAAGGGGCATTTTTCCCAGTCGGTGTACATTGGGGCTGCGCATCCTGTTTGTTGTGGTAATGCGATGGAAACTTGATCTAGGGGTGGGTCACAGGCATCAAGCCCCCACCCCGTGCTGGAGATGCGACATGGCGTGGCGTGCCTTGGAAAGAATTGGTGCAGGCGCCGGGGGTGGGAGGAGGGGAGCAGTGGCACGTTTAACAGGAGCCTGCTGCAGCATCCAGGAACATGGCTGCCCTCTTAACCCCCCCCCCCCCACACACACACACACACACACACACACTCTGCGTTTCTTGTTGTCGGCGTTTCCTGCCTTGTTCGATCTAGACGAACAGCTGAGAGAACAATGGAAAATGCATTTTGTGCATATGCAGACTGACTAGTGGCTGCTGTTTCGTACTAGATGTGCTACCTGTATGTTACCTTCTACAGGGCCCTTCACCTGACCTCTATGGCCATGTTCCCATCATGCAGCGGGAGAGAGCAGCTGCACACTCCTGCATCCCGCCAGATATGCAGACGATCAATAGGTTTGTAAAAGTGTTATCCATCCGACTGTCACAGCACATCCTGTAAGAAAGTCAACAGTGGAACAGTGAGCAAGACTGGGGAATCTAATTGTAGGTTCTGGTTTTCCGGCATTTGGTCATAAGAGGTAGTGCTGCACTGTTTATTTTATAGCACAACATTGGCATCAACAGAAGAAACACTATGGACTTTTTACGGAAAACATATTTATTAAGGATAACAAAAGGTTTAAATTTTAGCACAAGAATTCATGTTATTGTATTTAAGAATATTTATAGAATATTTATATAAAGAAGCACAAACTGAACAGCTAAACCAACATGATTTGTACAGATATTTAAAACTGTAACGTGTGGCCCAATGTCTTGCAGACGGTAATTAGCATGGAGGGGGAAGTGCTTAAAGATCCTTCATGTCAAAACCTTGTTCTCAGGCATGTGCCGTCCAGTGCATTGTGGGAAGGCACTTCTCATTTTCTACTCTTCATAAGCTGCTTTGTCATGTACCTGATCAAACTGAGCATGTGTGTCATAAGCATGTCCCATTTGTTGGCTTGTAGTTTTAAAAACATGCCACAGCAAATGTGTTCCTTCTGCCAGGTTGAATGTTTTGGAAAAACACCAGGCAGACTAGTCCAGGAGAAACCCCAAGGTCTTTTATAAACGGGGTTTCCTGCTCCAAGACATGAGTCTGCAGGGAGTAACTGCAGGCTGGTACACAAACGACTGGGGCAGGGCCTACTGGCGGAATGCCGCACTGGTCCGTAGCGAGGCACTGGCTGCCCGCTCCCGCTCGCTGGCCAGCTCCATCTCGATCTTAGCCTGGATCTTCTCCCAGTCCACCTCCACCTACAGGGACAGCAAAACGGGCCACCACCAGTTGTCATGTGCTGTTAGGCTGGTTCCTTAAAGCAGTTAAAATACGGAATGAAAATGCAAGTGAAAATATGCATTTATCATTAAAAAGTCAATAAAAATAATTTGAAATACCCAACTGAAAGGTCGGAGTAGCAAAGATATGATTGTTGAAAAAAATACAAAAAAGAGTAGTTTTCTCACTTCTTACTTTCTCTTTCTATCTTGAAAGCAAACTGTGAGCTACACACAAGAATTCCAATGTATTTGTACTGCCCTATACCTGTGGAAATGGCAACATAGTCTGTCTATCTATCTAACATTATCTACATGAGTGAATGTGCTGGTTTCCCTACGTACCCCCTCAGCATACTGCAAGAACCTCTTGTTGGTCTCCTTCTTGCCAAAGTCCTGCAGGTACCTCTGTCGGTACGCAAGCACGGTGTCCACGTGCGTCTTGTGCTTCACTGCCAGCTCCAGTGCCCTTATAGAGAAGGTTCGTGACATGGGCACCTTCTAAACATGCCTGATGGGCAATCAACGACAAGATGCAAGTAGGCATGCTCACCTGTCCCAGTTATAGAGGCTGATGTTCACCTGGATGGCCTGGTAAATGAGGCCGGCCTGCAGGAGCAGAGACTCTGCCTCCTGTACATAACCACTAAATAGCAGAATGTGTGCCAGAGAGGACTCCTTCGAAGGAAGCTCTTTTATCGAGTTGATGTACTGGACCTTGTCCACCTATTGAAAGCGAGAGATGAATAGTATTATTCTGTGTGGATTTTTAATCGTTCTATTTATGGGAACTAAGGAACCACAAATGCAGAGGAATCACTTCAGATGAAAAGGCGCACGGAGTGGCTGTACCTCTCCGACGGCCGCGTAGGCCACCTCTGCCGTGTTCAGCTCCTTGTTGGCCATCGCCATGGCAGCCAAGCTCGCCCAGAGGGTTTGGTCCTGTGGGATTTATGGACAGCACCATGAATAACCGACAGCGCCCCCTAGTGCTGCTGCAACTACAGCCTTATACACTTAGGAGGTCAAGTCCCACAGAGACAGGCTGACAGATGGACAAACTGACAGAAAGACAGGCAGGCAAACAAAGTGACCTCTTTTAGCATAAAACCACGACATTACTAATGCAGCAAATCAAAACAGACGGGTCATGGCATGGTGTGACAGCCCGATATGATGGGGGCACTTGTCTGCAAACTCTTAAACAGGATGTTTGTGGCATCCGTACCTTGCCCCCCCAGGAGATGTGGCGTAATGTGTCGTTTCCTTCCCCGTCTCATTTTATCGACGTTACAATCCGCCGTGTGTTTGCGAGCCAGCGGAAAGTTCGCTCGGGGCTCCTGTTTGGTTTACATACCGCCAAACAAAACAATAACAAAAGGAGGCCAGAAAATCTACATGCGGCAAGGAGTCCGGCAGCCTAAGTGGGCCCCTCCAGCAGCCTCTCCCCCCGTCATGGTGCTGTGGCATTTAAACCACGTTTGCATGTTGCAATATTTGCAATGGGCTATGTAAATAAACACTGCGACGTGCATTATCTCTCCTGGGATGAGCCTGCGTTGTATATATACACACCAGCGGTTTCGACGGTAAACGGTCAGAGAGGTCTGCACTTGGACAGGTCGTCAGAGGCGCCAGGCCGGCGGCGGGTTGGGTGCTCCGTCACGTGATTAAACCACTGCGACCACAAACTGGGTATAGGAGGTCCAGCCCCAGCCAGAGCAGAGCAGGTTATTAGTGAGTCTGACGCCATTACGCTGGTGCTGGGGGCAGGCGGCTGTTTGTGACATCAGAGGATGGAGAGGCAAAGCTGCCAGCAGGGATGCCGGCGTGTGTCGGACAGCATGTTCGCACCGCTGTAAACACCAGCACCAAACCGCAAAATATTACATTTAAGGGGTCAGGTCTCGCTATTTTTCTTTTCCCAGACAAAAAAGGCCACAATGAAATGTCACCCAGGGTAGTTGTTCCCGTGTCTGCTGCTCGCAACTGAAAGCGTCGCGCACCAGCTAAAATCTGCGGTAGCTGCTGGGATAATCGTGGCGGGGGCTGTTCGGGGCCCTGCTGTGTTTTCCATCCATGCGGCCGGGATGGGGTGGCCCCGGTGACCCCTCCCCCCAGGAAAACCCACACCTACTGGAAGGCCTGCCCGCTTACCAGAAACGGGCACGCTGAGCTACAGGCATTTCCTAAAAGCAGTGGGGCAGGCTGGGTTTCTGGCACGCCGCACCCTCCCCCCCCCCCCCGCTCTCCAAACGACATGCCAGGCTGCGGTTATTGCATCATAAACGAGTGAGTGCATAGGAGATCTCTGTGGATCGGGGGTAAATAACAGTAAATGGTGTCACACAGGCTAATTAAAAAATTTAAAACCACCAGCTTCAGCTCAATAAAGCTCTATTCTTCTTTGCTGTAGTTCATGAATATTTGCTCTCCAAAGCATTTTATTACCTTGTATTTAAAGGTTCCACCGTATAATAAATACTATGTACATATATCTATATATATATATATGGTAATGTAAATTGATAACAAAAATACAGCTCCCGTCATGAATTTACCCCCCCCAGCTCCTGCTCTCCCTGAACACAGGGCCCATTATGCATTTGTGCAGCGTGGCCTGCCGCAGCCTCATACGTATCAGAGCAGGACCAGTTAGAGCTATCGGAATGATTTAGACCAAGGCCAGCCAGCCTGTGTAAAGCTATAAGGGGCAGCAGGGGCGCTGGTGGGATGGAAGCGGTAGGATGGGGCCGGGGGGGGGTCTCAAGCACAGGTGCATGAGGGGGAGGGCAAAGTGAGCTGGCAGAGGGGCAGACACTGTCCCATGAATGCGAGCGCAAGCACCGCTTTCATGGCCGCAGGCATGAAGGATCCACTCGCGGGTAACTTGCACCTTTTGTCCCTCCCTGGCCCACACTGCCTGCTGCTTCGTGTGTAATTTGGCTCCACTAATTACAGCTAAATGGAAATCATTACTGCTTCCCTCTGATAATGTGATGCCATCGCATGCATTACTGAACACTTCTCATCTTGAGCCTTTTCCCATAATACTGAATTTCTGCATCTCTTCATACTGCCCTCCTGGGGTTGGTTTATTATTAATAATATTAGTATTAATATTTGGTTTAATACTAAACTTAGGGTTAGGGTTTGGTATTTCACACCCCTCTGTGAGGACAGAACCGAGCTATAGACCTTTGTACAGATGCAGTATTTGTGCAACGCAACTATGCATCACGCGATACACAGTCGCCACCATTGTAAAGTCACAAGTCACATCGTCCTCCATTAAGCATTCGCACTGTCCAGCTGCACGCAATGGAGATCATCAGACAGCCACATCACATGACCCACCTAGTGCATTCCTCAAGTCTTACGCTGGCGTTTCTCTAAATGATCACAAAACAAATAGCTCACTCGACCTGCCGATCCTGGTGTTTTCTGCATTTTTACCTGTGAAAACAACCAATACTACGGACACAGCTGGCAAAATCTTGAAAAATATTTTTTTAATCTTTATCTTAATATCCTTTGCCACAAAATAATTATATCGTGCACACAATATAAAAAAATATGTGGTTTGTGTTTTACTGAGATAATGAAACACAATGGATCGAAGTTGCTGCCCATTGTAGCAGGGCAGTTACATCATGTAAGATGGCGGCGACCACAAAAGCATGCATGCGAAGGTCTATACGGGGGTGGGGTTTGCTGGTCCCCGTGGCCTTGTACCTTGGCGAAGCGGCAGAGACGGAGGGCGTCGTCCCAGCGTGCGTGGCCCGCGTACTGGTGCAGGAGAGCCGGGTATGGGGAGACGCTGCTGTGGACCAGGGAGCCATCGGCACACCGGATGGTCACCTGGCTGCCCAAGTAGCTCAGAATCTGGGGGCTCCGGCTGAACTCGCTGTCATGGCAGAAAGTGATACGGAGTCCTTCATTCACTCGAGACAAGTTTTGATGAAACTACATATTACGCAGGCAGTTAAGCGACTTGCTGCCCTTCTCCAGATGCAGCACATTTACCCAGGATTCCTCAGTGCCAGTCTTGAACCCAGGAGAAACCCTAACCCCCCTTGTCTTAATGACAGAGAGAGGGAAGTTTTGGGAGCCAGCAATGTTTTATTGACAGTCAGTAACCCTTTAGAATAAAAACACTGCTTTCCCACTCAGTCGCCGGGAGCTTGTTTATAAAGTATTCTGGCTGCTGCATTTACTATTTGGTTGATATGGTGATGACGTTTGACAATCGCACTACAAATGGATGGGACACTTTCAAAGTCCTCTGCTCTCTTTACTGTGTATTTATATTGTTCAGTGTTTAGCAGTAGTGTTTAAAAATACCATCTGGTGATGGTTTGTAAACATGACCGGGGTGGGGGTTGGGTGTAGTGTATGGGAATGGCTTGTCCCAAAGGTCAGAGTGGTGGTGTGAATAGGATGTACAGGGAGACGTGGACGTGCTGGGTCTCTGCTATTGGACCCCGCCATACCTGGCGTCCTTTGTGAAGAGTGTTTTGGGCAGCAGGTCCCGGTCAATGAAGACGGCGTGGGGGTAATACCACACCGTGAACTGGGTGTCCTGGATTCCACACAGCAGGCTGGCCGAATCATTCCAGGCCATAGTGTGGACCATGGTGCCTGGGAGGAAGAAGGTAAGGAATCATCGCCAAACAATGCGGACCGCGGAGAACAGTCCCTGTCACAGAAGCACAAGCCCCAGCTTCCTCTTACCGATCTTGCAGACGGCCTGTTCACGACGCCGGACAGAGGTCAGGTAGAGGTCCTTGTTTTTGTCGATCAGAGCGATCTTCCTGTCGGTGGCTGGTCCACACTGGTCCAGGGCGATTGCCATCACCTCCGTCTGAAGGCGGGCAGATGACATCATGCTACTGGAGTGTCCCTATGCCACCATGTGGGGCCTGCTCACGTTTCCTCTTACTGGCATAGCCATAATGCTTTTATGCTTTCATCATGGACAGTTTACCCATTTAGTCACTGCCTTGGGCCAGACTGGATTAAGAAGGCGTATAACGAGCCTGGCAGGCCACGGACTGCCTTCGTACAGACTCACACCCTGTCAGGTACACAAACGAGGGCCTAATCTCGAAATTTGCTTGGGAATAATTTTTCATTAGGCCACATCTAATTTCACATTCCTGATTAAACAGGAACGGCACAGAAGGATCTGCTCTCCATTAGGAACTGACTGCCATCACAGCTCAGTCCCCCTCAGATAAACATCTTCACTCGGTCAACATAGAAACACACAGTGTGACTGAAATAGCATGCACTGCATCATCTGCTCCTTCGGCAGGGAAATGGGAGAGGGCTGGTAGCCGAGGCTCCTACCCACAATCCACCTTGCCATCCTGAGTGCGCTCACGCACACGCGCGCGCACGCACACACACATACACAATGGCTGGCTGGCTGTTTTACTGTATTTAAGGAGACCTAATCCCAAACCACCCAAATTGGGAGAGAAATGAGAGCTGATGAATGTTTCGTTGTGTTTTTTGCCAGTTCTTTTGAAAAAACGACACCCTGCGCCGGGCCGGGGTGACAGAGGTGGACGTGAGGGGGGTGGAGAGGCAGGGAACTGAGCCAGCTGGCCCCAGGCACCACTCTCCGTCTTGGCTGGGGGAGACATGCTGACAAACAGTAACTGAACATTCAGGCTGCCCCTCCCCCCTCCCCTGCTCCCAGCCCCCCACCTCCCACTCCCTCACTTTGCTGTCACACTCCTGAGGCCTGAAGCAGAGGCCAGCTCCCTACGGGTGGGGCTACCCCTGGAGGGGGCGCTCTGATCATCCGGTCATCTTCTCTCCTGAGACAAGGTGCCCCTCTTCTCGGAAAGTGCTTTGTAAAGGTGGACTTTCAGTTCCGTGGGTCAACGTCTCATTTTCGCTCCTAGTCAGATGACAGCAGTGGACAGGAAGACCTACCTTGTGAGTCAGGGGCTTCCCATCCCCCAGGGGCTTCCCCGTCAGGGCATCGAACAGGAAAACGACTGGAGAAAGAGAGGCGGGATTAAGCAGGAGCGTTTTGCCGGGAGGCCACAAGGCAGCTCAGTCTGCCCGGCTCACCTTTCTCATCTACTTTGTCCCGGACTGCGACGGTGTCATTGCTGAGGGAGACGGCTTGTGCGCTCAAGATGTCCGTGCGGATGCCTGCTATCTTGGGGGAAGACGTGAGCCGGCCGTCGTAGGAGAACACGTAGATGCCCCCGCCGTCCACTAACAGGAAGTGTCTTGTGGACAGAAGGGACCCCAGACAAACATAAGAGCATCACACCTCATACCTATAAACTCTAATGGAATTAGTACAGTAACTTTTACACGATTTAACTGCATAAAAATCAAAAATGCTAATACAATTTATCACTCAGACTGATTTCACAAGGTCGGGGAGGCAGATTCAAAGCCAGGAACTTTGTTTTTCTAGGTTTATGAACAATAACCTTGCACAAAAAACGTACCATTAACGTAAATGACAAAGTGTTATCGCTTTTCCACATCGCAATCAAGCTTCGGTACAAATATCCATTTTACTACTGGCTGAGTCACAGAATGTCGTTTGGCAGGCACTGAGCAGCAGCTTCCAGGAAGGGGGGTGGGCGGGGGGGGGGGGTGTACACACAGGAGGAGCGGTTCTGCTGGCACACATTCTGCCAAAGCCCAGGCGATGACAGGCTGCTCACCTCTCCGCCTGCAGAATTAGGCTCACGGCGCCGTCCTTCAGATCGAAAATCAGGGGCGTGTTCCAGTTCGTCACACTGCATGGCGACAAACAAACGTTCAAACGACATGCTTATCTTTTCGGGGCCTGACAGGAGACCTAGACGCCCAAGTTGTATCTCTTTTGGCCTCCAGGAGACTCTTTGACCGACACTGTCAACCTCTGGCACAGAACTCTACAGCACATCCATTCTCAGGCAGGTCCCCGGAGAGAGGACTGCTCATTCTGCCAAAGAGCACAATTCTAGCCATTTTATTTAGCAGGAGTAACGCAAGACTTATTTTAACTATGCATGTCAAGTCTAGCTTTTTCATGGGATCTCAGTGTCTGCTTATTGATCGTCAACAGAGCAAACCGCTCATTAACATTCACACGTAATGATCAGTCAGGGACGGGGGCACAACCTGTAGATGTAGCACTGCAGTGAAGTGGTCACCACCAAGTGGTCATGTGACAACGAGGCCTTGATGACTCTGTCCCGGAATTCCAGGATGTCCACGGCATCGTTGACAACGTTCCGCACCTGGGTGTTCCAGATCCACAGTTACGCCTTGCCCCCTCCATTCCCAAGGTCACGAGTGTCCCCAAACCAGGACACACAACAATGCACACACACATGCAATGCTAAGTGACGCAGGTATTAACCCTACCAAACTAAATAAGTGCTGTGTGTTAATATACTTTATTTGATTTCACCTATTTTAGAGTGTGCCTTTACTGTACGTGGGCACACCAAATCTGTATGCGAATCTCCCCAGGAAAAAAATTAAAAACGCAACTGCAAAGTGGTTAAATTTAGCAGCCCACTTCATGATTCATAGACCATCAGAAAAAAGAAGAAAAAAAAAAAAAAAACCACGAGCATAGAGTGAAGCCGTGGATTGTCTGGATTCTGTGCGACGTCCCTGGCAGCCACGTGCAGGCGCACGCTGCTTAAAGCCCACCCTGTGGTTTTCCCAGCTTAAACAGGCTTGGCAGCAGGGCCCAGAGGACAAGCGGCCCCTTGTCACCTGGCTACAGTAGGAGTCTTATAACATAATGTATAACCAGATGTGCAGATGCCTTGAGAATTCAGCCCCCTTGCAACAGACCATTACTTTGCTTTTCACACAAGGTAATTCACCTCCACTCAGTGTTCAAATGAATTTAAGGCTGCAATAAGTTTCAGTTCTGAATTGAAGCTAAACTGTTAGATAATTCCCTTTCTGTCCAAAGGAAAATGGATCATGGAACCCAGTGGGGTTATCTGTGAGGGGTTCAGGGGGGGACACAGACGACCCCAGGGGGGTACGCAGAGCTGAGCCACGCAGTACGGGGGCAAAAATTGTACTATTCCCCCAGCCAGGCCTGCTGCTAGAGGGTTAAAGAAGGGAAGGGCAGGCGAGGATCCCGTAACAGGGAGATAAAAGGGGAAATCTCGACAGAGCACTGAAGAAATCTGGAGCAGACACGCAAAGACACTAACACACACGCACACACACGCAGGGGGGAGACAACGGGCAGGAAGGGTGCGGGGCGGTGTTCCTCGAAGACGCGGGGGATGGGGGCAGTCAGGTTAAGGGGAGATAAGGTTACAGTAGGCTGGGGCGGATACCTTTACATCAGAGACTTGGGAGTCACTGATCTGTCCCAAAACGCACAAAATGAAGGAAAAATACACACTGTTTATGAATTAAAGGGCCCATCAGTTACCTCGAAACAGACATGTGCAGGATGCCAATGAATTAGTCAGCAAAAACCTCTCAGTTAATCTCAGAGCGGCAGACAGGCCTATACTGATGTGAACCACATACAAACCCTCACGCCCAGACATTGCTGTCATTAATGGCAATGTGTGATCCTGCAGCCACAAGGCTAAATGGCTTCTCATGCCATGGAGGACAAGAGGACAGAACCAGGCTGACAGTGACATGAGGACAAAAGATCGTTAACCCATTTGGTACCACATGGATTTCAGGAGCCCAAAGAGCAGCCACCGTCCGTGACGTCAGGGAAGCACAATGCAGCAAACGTGCTGTGTGAATGAGCAGGGTGGGGCGTCAGCTGGCTGATGAGCTGTGCAGATCATGGATCTGCTGAATACACCCAAAGCAGTTCATTGAAGATCCACTTCTGTTCTTGTTTGAGGAGAGGCCTAATTGACCAAACTTTGGTTCTATTACGGCATAACATTTGAAAAAAAAACCTGCCCTCACCACTTACTGAGCGGCGCTAAAAGTCAAAGGCAACAGCCGTCCTTTTACTGGCTAAACGAGTCCATTTAATACACCACAGACTATGGAGGCGGGGCGGTGAGAGGAACTGGCTACAACGAAAGCCGTAACGGAAACTCATCGACAGCTAACCGGCCACGTGGGAGACCAGACTGAGATGAAGAGCGACGATGATGAGGAGCCTTGTAATAACCGTCAGCAGCACCATGGTCGTGCTGTAGGTGGAGGCCGCCGAATGGGAATAACGCCAGTGATGTGTGGCGCCCCCAGTACCTGCATCGTCCTGCGCTTGGTCAGCGTGACCTCGTAGCTCCTCCATGACCAGCGCCTCTCCACCACGTGGGCAAAGATGACGTGGCCGCTGCCTGAGGCTCCCGCCAGCTGCGTCCCGTCCGCTGACCAGGCCAGGCTGAACAGGCTGCCGGTGCTGGACTTCTCCAGGGCGTGGGACCACTGAGAAATGGGGGAGGGCACACGCTCAGGACCGCCACGCACAGCGGGGGGGTGGGGGGGGGGGGGGGAGCAAACAAAAGCAGCATTTATCCAGCAGGCCCAGAACATCTGTTTAAGTGGAGAGGGGTGACGCAGGACAGGGACTGGGAGGAGGAGCACAGCCAGCCCCGTATCTCAGCACCCAGAGGTGGACAGTTCAGGTCTTGAAAAGTAAAAATCCAGACCAAGATTTTGCTTCAACCAACCAGTTGAGTACTCAGTCGCTGGTTGGTTGAAACAAAATCTTGGTCCGGATTTTTTACTTTCCGGACCTGAACTATCCGCCTCTGTGAGCACCTAAACTGCTCTTCCCCACTGGAGTGTCCGGGCTCCTTCCCATTGCCGATTCGCGGGCAGCTCGACTGGGTCCTGGCCCCTTGCACAGCCGAGAGAAGCCTGTAATTCCCCAGTCCGCACATAGCCTTTTCAAACACACCAAAACACACCAGTTTTCAGAGGGGAGACGTTTCTCAGCCCGGCCACTATAAAAACACCCCCCTCCCCCCGGTCTCCCCCCCCACCTCTCTTTCTCACTCTGCCCTCTGCAGAACATCACAACACAAAGCAGATTTTGTTGTGGCGGCTTCTGGTTTCAAATTTAACCTGTCAGAGAGCTTATGACTGAACCGAAACAGTTTAGTCCTTTTCTTGTTGGTTTGTTTTTTAAACAAAGTTAAAAAGCCATTTGCCAGACATGGATGTAATTACAGCATTTAGAGATTATATTTAGAACTCGACAAACAGCACGTTTGAAACAGGGGGCACAGATTAGCAATTTGACACAAATAGTTACACAAGCTTGGTTTTTTGGAGGGGGGTTGGGGGCACTTTTTTGTTAATATCAGAAAGTTGCAATTGGGACTCTTTACTTCTAAATGGTTCATGCTACAAGCGTTCTCTGTTTTATAAGTGTGTGAATAAAATGAGTTTCTGCATGGAGCTGCTTTAAAGGTCGGCCTCCACAAAATCCTGCTGAAAGCACAGACACCAAGCCGACTCAGAGTCCCGCTGAGAGCACATTCACCAAGCCGACTCAGATTCCCGCTGAGAGCACATTCACCAAGCCGACTCAGATTCCCG
>JAODJU010000131.1:19769-61021 GCA_026776725.1 Gnathonemus echidnorhynchus | reverse complement strand
GCACAGACACCAAGCCGACTCAGAGCCCCGCTGAGAGCACATTCACCAAGCCGACTCAGATTCCCGCTGAGAGCACAGACACCAAGCCGACTCAGAGCCCCGCTGAGAGCACATTCACCAAGCCGACTCAGATTCCCGCTGAGAGCACAGACACCAAGCCGACTCAGAGCCCCGCTGAGAGCACATTCACCAAGCCGACTCAGATTCCCGCTGAGAGCACATTCACCAAGCCGACTCAGAGCCCCGCTGAGAGCACATTCACCAAGCCGACTCAGAGCCCTGCTGAGAGCACAAACACTAGACCTATTCAGTAGTGTGACAGGCCACCACAGCTGCAGAGCTGTCCGCTCGGCCATCAGACAGACGCTGTCTGTTAGGACAAGGGGACAGTGCTGTCCATTTCAAGGTTTGGCTGGTCAATCAGAAGGGGGGCTATTTCCACCCAGCTAGTGAAGACATGCCCCCCTCCACCCTCTCAGAGGAACAATCCCTTTCTGTGGTCTGCATTACAGCATTCCACCACGTGCAGCCAGGCCAAAACCCTGCTGACATCCGTTAGGTGACCCCTGACCTCGCCGATTCAGCATTTTTATACACACAGGTGGCTGGCAGCGGGGGAACAGCTCAGTAAAGGAGCAGGGTGTGTATGTGTATGTGTGTGTGGGGGGGGGGGGGGGGGGGGGGGGGCGGCGTCAAAGTACTGCTGCTGGCTGCTACCATAAAGTGATCCTGGGGGGAACAAGTTTGTAAACCTTGGTTTCTTGGGTTGGGCCGTTTCCACCAGAGCCAGATGCAGTGGAAGCTAACGTGTCAAAGCAAAGTCTTTGACGATTAAATGCTCCTTTACCATAGCGTTCAAAGCAGGAACATTCTGCTGCAGGAATCCTACAAGAAAAACTGTTTTAAGGACTAAAATAGCAAAAGGATCTGAACCAATCACACGACAAGCGGTTTCCTGTTACTCCTATCAAAGGTGGTGTTTTCTTTCTTAATCTGCCTTGCACTTTCCCTGCTTCCAAATAAATCCTGTGACGGGACAATTTTTTATTTTCCGGGCCCTCGGCACAGATAAACACAGGGCCTCTGGGAATGGCTCACGCGGCCTTCTGAGCTATACTTTTACGCACCTTTTCTTAAACTTCACCTAGTTGGGCCTGGAGGCACTCCAAAACAAAAACGCATGCGCTTAAAATAATAATATTCCATCTATTCTTGTGCAAACATCCAAGTCCAGTCTGTTTTAAAGCTCTCTGGAGAAGGGACTGAGTCAGACGCTCTGAATGTATACAGCAGACCATAATGAAGGAAGACACACGATACCAGGATCCCAGGCTGTGAAAAACTTTGGATTTGTGCTTACCTAATGCTTTTAACACACTGGACCATTGGACTACCCATGCTGGGCTGCCCGCCTGTGTGTGTGTGTGTTTGTCAGAGAGCATGAATGGGCGTGTGCCTGTTTTTTTTGTGTTTATATGTTGACATGACGTCTGTAGATATATATCTTTATATGTGCGTGGCAAGCCAAGGCTGGGGAGACATCTGATAGCTGAGGATTTTTTTTTGTGGAGGGTGGGGGGCAAAGCAGGTTGCAGTGAGTCCTGCAACAGGGCGCAATGGGACAAAAGGGGAATCGGGGGAAGCCAAAAGTAATAAAAAGTCTATTCCACAAGTGCAATTAGTCCCTGTCCCAAGGGCCTCCCCAAGTCTTGCTTTATTCTGGCCCCATAAACAAACTCCCACCAAGCTGCCCAACCCGTTGTTACGCACAAAACCGGCACACAATGGGGCCCGAAGACAATGCAGCCAGGTTGCCGGGGTGGGGGCTTCATTTTAACGCAGCATGAACTTGGGAGCAGGCCGGACTGACGACAGACATCGCATTTCTTGTGTAATTAGTTACCGTTCACTGGCAACGTGAAAGCGGTGACCGCTCGTGAGAGGCAGGCCGCTGGCGTGTGTCAGACTACACCCTGAGAAAGAGAAACGGGAGAGGGCAACACCGCTGACCTCTGTGACGGGCCCGACGGGGGGGGGGGGGGGGGCACAGCGCGGCAGCGGGAGGCAGAAAGCGAGGGAGCTAAGGAGCGAAGGAAGGCCAGTGTCCAGCTGCCACTTCTCAGGTTCGCTGCCCCGTACAGAGGATCTCCACAGAGCAAAAGGTGCCAAGTAACAGATCTTCTTGCTGAAGTCTAAAGGAAAGCTGATGATGGTTTTCTCACATTAGTAATGATCTTTTCGGGAGGTGCTGGGTGGGAAGGGGTGTCCCACAGAGCGGAGAGATAGTCATTCAGCAGCGGTTTCTACTGACAACTTTTATTGGAACCAAAAGAGATGATTCTGGCGCACGGTCACTGGCTTTGTATTTGCCTTGGGTTGGTTGGGGGGGGGGGGGAGCATTTAAATCAAACTGGGGTGGCGGGGGGAGTATTGTATCTGTCATACTGGATTCAGGCACACCAATCTCAGGGAACGACACCACAGAAATAAACTTTCCACAGTATTTATTGCTCCTTGATTGGGAGGGAGCGGGATATTGAAACCACATTGTTCCAGGGAAGCGGATAACGCCAAGGTGACAGCGTGCAGAGTCAGTTCCACGGCGATGGCCAGACGGCGATGACTCTCCACTCTCACCACCAGAGGGATGGAAGAAGGGGGCAAGAGACACATTTTGTTTCTTTTCACCTGGACAGGCGAAGAGAATAAAAACCCCTCTGGGAGATGAACCCAAAATGTCCTGCTGCTGCTCGAGCTCTGACACACACCAGGGTTTCCACTCTCTGAAGGCTACCAGACAGACTGCGGGCACTTTTCTGACACTGAGAGCCCCCGTTCCTGATAGAGGGGTGCGTGATACAGAATGCCAAGCTGCCACTTAGGATCAGCTCAAAAGTGCTGAACTCCTGGTGCCGACAGCAGCATCTCGGCGGATGGAAGCAGAGACGAGAAGTTTGCGAAAGTGCGGCAAGAGGCCAAATGGATGCAAAATGTTGGTGCCTCAGATCACTACTTCTGCCAAATCACCTTCAACTGTGCCCTCCTAAAAGGCAGCCCTCTGCATTCTTCAGCTCAAAATATTATGTGCCAGCCTTTTTGAAAAATAAAGTCTAATGGCGGGCCAGAACCCAGGTTGAGATCCAAACCGGCCGAATGCGGTTTCATGTATCAGGAAGATATGGCCCTGGCGTGTTTGCCTGCCACAGCAGAGCACTTACCAGCACCTGCACCCTATGCGGGGAGTGGCAGGGCACAGCGAGCCCCCCAGGCAGGCCAAGCCAGAGCCCAGGGTGCGTATGGGGGGGGGGGGGGGGGGGGCGGGGGTATCGTCCAACAAGGGGAAACTCTTCCCCAAAAGAAGCACGACACCCAAAAAAACAACATGCTCAGTGCCTGCCTGGTGAGCTTAACACACATCAGTAATAACCATGCTTTAAAAAAATAAAAAAAAAAAGAAAAATCAAAGAGGAGTGATATTTTTTTAAGGGAATCATGAATGAATGTCATTTGCGTGTGACTAAGTTTGGTTTTTTTTTCCCTTTCCCCTCTGGCTCCTGCGCTTGCTGTCTGGATCTCTCTTCCCCCGTAAGCCATAGTGACCTCTCCCTCCCTCCCTCTCTCTCTCTCTCTCGCATATACAGAGTCGCAACTCCATGCTCGTTCTCTCTCCTTTCCCCACACATACGTTTGCCATTAAGACTGGCAGGTGTTCTGAGCCTCCTCCACACGGCTGCCTTATTATGGGGGGGGGGGTGGGAAACGCCCATAGAAAGGGAGGAAGAAAAAAAAAAAACCCAGAGTCAACTGCAACTCTTCTGCTTGGCAAACCCCTTCCTGACATGAACACGGGGTGGAATGCAAGAGGGAAGATTCGGTCAGGGAGACTACCCATCAAGCGCAATGTGGGGGGTGGGGCACTGTTAATTTGTTAGATGTCAGAGGTTTGGGTTGAATCATGGTCGAAAGGACACCGAAAGAGAGAGGGGAAGGAGCAGGGAAGGGGTTAACGACACACATATCAGCCAATGGCTCTCTGTGGGACTATATGCTGATTCAGCCCCATTACATCAGACACATTAAGTATGTCTGTGCTGCCCAGTGCCACTGCCTCGCTCTGCTTCTCCTCAGAAGGGGCTGATCGCTGGCGTGGCGTGTGACTGCAGCAGACTCTGTCAGGACGGGAGGCTCAAGGGGCCCCGGCAGGCTAACCCTCAGGATGGGGGGTGGGGGATGGGGGGGAACTTGCTGGCTGCCGCTCAGTCGATCCCAGCTGGCTTCGGTTAGCTGCTCTGCTCCTGGATGGGAGACGGCCTGGCAGCGCAGGTACGAGCATAAATCCCGGTGTGCTGCATTCGCACAAATCCACAGGCACCCCATCTCCACCCACAGCGGTGCCAACCACAGATTCCCCATCTCCACCCACAGATTCCCCATCTCCACCCACAGCGCATCAAAGTACGCTGCGTCACGCCAGCCTCCACGTGCCGAATTATGAAACTATGTGGCTGCTATCAGGATACATGACTTCCACACACACACACAGGTTTGTAGTTATATCTTTGTGGGGACTCATAATTCATTTCTAGGGGGAAAACTCTAAACCCAACATGACGACCCGATACCCAGCCCTAACCTTAACCATAAGTAACCAAACAAAATACAAGATTTGTCATTTTTTGATTGCAGTTACAGATTTTCATGTTGTGTCCGGAATAGCAGCCAACAGCTCAGGCTGATCCCGGAGTTTTCATTCTCATGCATACTTAGACACCGTGAACTTGTCCGTCATCGGAGTTCCAGCTCCCTGTAGAGTTCCGGAACATGCCGACCCAGAAGAGCAGCAAGCTGTGCACCCTAGAGACGGCAGCACAAGCAACAGGGCGGCACTTTCATATGAAGGAAGGTAGAAGTCTAATCTCATCTAAATAATCTCCAAATTAACAGTAATACATAATCAGAAGTCATCACCGTATTTTTAAACATAATGCATGAAATTTTGATGCAAAAAGGGAAATATATTGAAATAATTAGTCCCAAAACATAAATAACTACCCCGGAAATGAGACTTGATTCAACAAATAAGCTTCTGCTGATGGCGCCATGGCAACCGCCCCCCCCCTCCCCCTCCTAATTTACGGGACATTCTTTGTGTTCTACATATCAGGTCAAAATGATGTTCCTGTTCAAAATTGGGGGGGGGGTGAGTGCCATTTTGAGAAAATGTGGTCTCACAGCGGGCCCTGGCTGTATGGTAGCCCTGAGGGACTGGAAGGACATTTTAAAGGCATTTACAAACCCACTGTTAGTAACACAAAAATTAGGCAGAGACACGTGAGAGCCACCAACGGACACAGCGTGGAAGACATATGTTCTAAATCACGACAATGCCCACCATCACATACCTTGCAAGCCAGCAATAATGGAAAAGGATTTAGAAAGTTGATAATGGGATGATTTAAATTACCTGCAGATGAATGGGCCCTCACTACACATGCTGTGGCAGACATGGTGGGTTGAGGAGTGTGAAAACCCAAAGGATATAATTATTAAAAAGTCTGTTTGTTAATGAAGAGATAGTAGCAAAATGGCAGATGGGGAACGAGTCCTGAAGTAAATCAGGACAGGCTGTAACTGGCATCATGCCGCCCTTCCTCCAGCTCCATCCCGGGCTGGGCTCACATATCTGGGGGCATCCTCACCTGAGCGAGGTGCGCGGCCAAAGCAAACACCCATTCAGCCGCTCCGGGAGAAACGGCCTCTCCGCAGTGAACACGGAGCAGGCCGGGGGGAGGGGTACCATCCCGTAACCCTGGCCCTCGTACCCCCCGGGGACAATTTAGTTCTCAGCTTTCCGTTGACATTTTGTCCTCAGCTAATGATCGGGTTTCACTGTTATGGAAATTTCACCTGGAGGGAAAATAAAGACAAACTTGGGGTCTTTAGGCTGATTACGTCCATTCGGTCTCTGCAGACTGTAGCTTTTCAGTAACCCTTTTCTAACCGTTAAGCAGATATCAAAGACAGGAGACCACTTCAAGCATATTTCCTAAAGACTTAAAGCTCAGGAGCCCAAATCGAAAAAGCTTATCACCGGGACAATTCATTCATTTTACCGGATTTTACTTGACCTGTTTTCAGACATTATCTGATTAACTGTAAACCGTAAGTAAGCTAAAATAAAAACTTTAAAAACAAAGTAATGGAACGAACAGTAGATTTTCTGAAGGAAAATGCTGTGCTTTATAACAACGTCTGACCCACTGCATTCAATTACATGCTATCAATCGAAAAGACCATAAAGGCTGTTCAGAAACCTTTGGTGGCACCGGGTTGTCTGAGCTCGCCTAGTCACCCGGGAGTCGCCGACTTGCTTTATCCTTTGCTTGTCTGTCCTCTGATATTTGACACAAATACTCATCCTTCCTTCTTAAAGTCCTTCAGTTTTCACGTTCTCCTCCCATGCACAGTGGCACGTAAAACGAATGGCACGGCGCAAGTGCCATCGACCGCGACCTGGAGATGGCGGTCAGACAGCGGTTCATCAGAGCGCAACACTGCCAAACACACAAAAATGGAGGCATTTTTTTGTTTTTATCATCATAAAGACAAAAGTTTCATATTCCCTTTTTATGATCGGGACAAAATTCAGCTATACACAGAAAGATGTAGGACATTTTTTGGGAGTCACTGCTGAGGGGTGCGTTGTCTGGGTCAGGCCCCTGACAGCCCCTATAGCTGGACTCTGGCCATGGGCTGAATCATCAGGTGCTGCCAGGCTGCAGGGCTTGGGCTGCAGGGCTTGGGCTGCAGGCTGACTGCACCGTTCAGAACAGCGGGTCTTCGCTCCCAGCTTAGAGATTCTGTTAAATCGCTTAAGAAGAGGTCGCAGCTTTCAGCCAGGCAGACGCGGGAGAGCCCAAATGTGGCACCGGCACGAGCCTGGCGGAGCTCCAGCCTCTCCTCAGCTGTGTAACCATTTAGAAAACTGTGTCACCGCGGCTCTGATTGGCCAGTGACAGGTGCGGGGAGGAGGTGATGCACCGCCTTTCTGCCGACCCTTCAGCTTTGCTTCTCCAAATTGGAAAATATACCTCTCCCCCCCCCCCCCATCTGACACTGTACAATAGCTAAATGTGCAGAAATCTGATCTTTTTTGGACTTGGCTAGAGATTAATGTCCTTGTGATCTGTATGGCCGAAACTGGCCCTCCCTGGGAGACCTTCCACACAGATAGCACACTTAGGGAGCTGTTCTTCTCTAACGAGCTCTGGCCACATGTTGGTTAGGCCCTCGAGCTCCTGCAGACATGGTAGCTGCAGGATTCAGAGCAAGAGCAGGGTAAGTTCCCCACTATGGCAGTGATGAAGAGGAGGATGATGAGCGCCCTGTATACTCCAGGACTCCTATGAGCCTCTGAAACTCACTTTCCCACAATCCTGCTCTGAAGATCTTTTGACACAGAACAGTAAGTTATTTTTGTATTACAGCTAACTGGTTGTATTTGCTTAACACCCTGGCCTTTTAATAGAAGAATGCGTGATAATACTTCTGCTTGATTAGCGGACAAGCCCCACCCCCACCCCCGCAATGACCAGACACGGTGTACCTTTCAGACAGTGATGGCACGTTAATCCAAACAACTCACTGTATGTGTTTAATAATTCATTTATGTTTACAAAGGCAAGCTGAGGGAAGAGGTGAAGCTAGGAACACAATGGGCAGATGAATAGCAAGATGCAGAAAGAGTGGCTATTTTCTGTAATATACGGTTTGATCGTAAAACTACAGATTTGGCCTGTGGGTTGCATCAAGTGGCACAAGGCAGGAGTCTGGCAGGAAGGCAGACGGTAATGACACACACATTGGTTCGTGCTGGAGACGTACACTGCAGGCCCCGAAGCCTCTGAGCGCTAACCGTACGCACATGGCCGGGCCGGCCCCTGGGACTCATCAGCGGGATGCAGCTGTGAGCCGGCCAGCAGGATTCAATTAGTGCTGCGGGGCTAGGAGGGGCTGGCGAGGAGGGAAGGGCACGCAGCGTGCCGGGCTGGCCGGGAGTGTCTGACACGGGAACGTCATGCAGTACAAAGAGGCAGCAGCCCATCCGCACCATCAAAGGCATTCGCTCACCATTTACAAATCCATCGCTTTTCCATTAAGCTGCTTTTTCTGCACTTGGTTATTTATACAGCATCTTACTTGCTGTATAAATCCTCGGTGGTGGTGGGGGGGGGGCATCCTGTACTCTTATACACCTCAGACTCATTTACGTAAAAATAAAGCAGAATGACAAACAAATGACGTAAACTCTGTCGTTGGTCATGTGGCCACAGAGTATGACTTCACATGTGAACATGTGGGTCTGTGAATTATCACAGATTCTGTTTGGCATAACTCTGGACTGAACTCAATTAACCAAGGTTAGGGTGAGCTCTAGGGGTGGAAACAGACACCAGACGCCACTCCCCTACAGCCCCCCAGGGGGCAAAGAACATGTCGTAAAGGGAAGCTCTGGGGAGGTACCCGGGCTTACGATTTGTGGGAAGCGGCTGAAGTGCCCATTCAGATCTGTTTGTCTTGACTGACCAGAACTCACTGTGAACGGTTAGATTCAGTGACTGGGTGCCTGAGGAGATGGTAACTACAGCAGCATCTATCTAAGATATCCACCGAGACAGAGAGAGCCAAACCCCATGAGATCTCTCCTCGGATAGCAAAGTGACTTATCTCTTTCTGTAAGCATGTATATCATACAGAAAAGGGAAGACATTTATCAAAAACATATAATAGAAGCATAAATGGTAAATAAATGACTTCCTTTGGCAAGTAATGAAGGAGTGGACATTTTTGAGGGAGCACAGGTGAAATTTTCCCAAGATACTGAAGTAAACCTCTACTGTCAGGCTCTCCTGTGTGGTTACTCATGGAGCGAGACGCACCCCGTCAGACTGCAAACATCAAAGAGCAAGCAAATGGGGGGAAAAATCAATATACCAGCAAACAATCAAATCTTCAGCACAGACAAAACAAACACACACAAAAAACAGCGACTGAAACCCCTCCCACGCCAAAGGACTCTGAGGGCTGCGGATTCCAAGAACAAGCAGCATAAAGGCTCATTTCAATAGGCACACTTCCTCCAAAGTCTCCCACTTGGAGCCCAGTGACACACACACACACAGACACACACACACATATACAAATCCTGAAAAAAAGAAATATGTGTTTGCCAGACTGGAAGCTCATGCACACACGTCGCCTCGCGCATGCAATGAAGGCGGTGGGAGTTGTTCTGAGGGGTGACTCCCCCCCCCCAGCTCTGCCGGTTCCCCCCTCCAACATGTTTGTCTTGTCTGCGAAGGTACTGATTTAATGAGCCAGAGAGTAATGACTCTGCCAGACAAACTGGCACGCCCCCGGCGGAGGCCACCATCTATCTCTCCTCCACGCTCTCCGTGGCTGGGGACACAGGGGGAAGGGAAGCCAGCGGACTTTTATAGGGAGAAATCCACACGGAGTCACTCCCAAGGCAGCCCCTGCGGCCGTGTGGGACACAGACAGCCATCGGTCTGTCCTTGCATGATCCCTTCTGGGAGGTAAAAGCTTCATGATGAGGGGCGTATGGGGAAAAACAAGAGGCAATAAGAAATAAAAAGGACACCTTCATGTGTGACCACATCTCCCCCCCCCCCTCCAAGTGTGTTTGTCTCCCTGTGGGACTGAAGTCGCTTCCCACTGTCCCGAGTGCCTCAAATCGAACGCCACATTTAACCTGTGGGGCCGTGGGTTTAATGCCTGTTTTCACTGGCCAGGAAGACGAATCATAAAGCAAAAAGTGCTCACTCTTTCGAAACTCTTCGTAAGTCGACTGAGCCGAGCAGAGGAGAAATAAAGATAAAGTGAAAATGGAAAGAGGCAGAGCACGACACAGTGAGTGTGTTTTCACGTCGTCAGTTTCTACGACTGCTGAGTGAGCATTGTTAGGTTAGAGCTGGTGTGAAGAGTCAAAATTAAAGTTGGAGGTGTGAGTGAGGAGAAGGGTTCAACTGGAGCCAGTGCTAGAGTAACGACTATAAACACACTGGTGAGTCAGTCTCTCTCTCTCTCACACACACACACACACACACACACACACGATCTCTGGCTCTGAACTGAATGGGCACAGGGCCGAAGCAGGAGAGAAGGAGACACGTGAAAGGACAGGAGGGGAGGAGAAAGAAAGAACGAAAGGAAAGGGGGGAGTGGGGGAGAGAGAGAGAGGAGCCCAGCCCCATACACTGCTGCTGACTCAGGACTCCCTTTGTTTGGCAGCTCTCTCGTTCTCGCGCTCTCTCTCTCTCTCTTTGCTGCCCAGGCCTCCTCCACATCTGCTATTTTTCCAGTTATACCCCCCAAGGCAGATCTTTCACTTTTACAAGTGACATTTTCTCCCTCTTCAGTTAGCCAACTTACTTTCTCCAGATGAAGAAAAACAACGTTTAAAATTTCCCCATTTTCTTTGGGTTTAAATTAACATTTATTTTTGTCCCAAACAAGACAGAACCAAAACACAGGCCTCTGAGATTCAGTTCAAAGTTTTATGCCAGTGCAGATACATTCATTAATTGAACATAACCTAGACATTCTGATTGACTCGGTCGACCGCTGACTTTTAATGGCAGATAAGACTTGGAGGCTCACTCCACAGCAAGTGGCCAATCAATAAATCACGAGGCAGACATGGTAAACATGGCACCTTTGTGACATGCCTGCACGTGGTCACAGGAAGGCCCCATGGAATCCACTGGCACTGAATAAAATTTCAAACCACATAAAAAGCTGGTGATTCCTTAACCCCCAGCGTATCTTCCAGCAGCACATCTTCGGAGCATCAGGTCAGAACTGGCAGATCTCTTTTGAGCCAGACATTCCAAACA
Source organism: Gnathonemus echidnorhynchus (assembly GCA_026776725.1). NCBI lineage: Eukaryota > Metazoa > Chordata > Actinopteri > Osteoglossiformes > Mormyridae > Gnathonemus > Gnathonemus echidnorhynchus. The sequence continues at coordinate 50,105 of JAODJU010000131.1, read as the reverse complement.
CTCATGACTTTAAAAGTATTTTCTGAGCCCCTCTAGAAGAAGCCACACTCCCGACATCTGGATAAGTGTGTCCTTCTGGACTTTTTGCTTTGGAAACCGCCGACTCACAAGTGACAAGCTGCTGGGACAGTCTGAGGCTCCAGCACAAACTGGGGCGTATTAACAGGCCAGTGATGGTTCCAGTCAAGCCCCAAATGAAGATGGAGCACTGGGCTGAAACGTGATGCTCGTCCTTGTGGAGACGGTTCAGCTAAAATGTGAGGCTGTGTTTTTATTGAAGGAAATGGGTTTCATTTAGTTATACGGGTTTGTGTCAAGTCACAGAGCTTTATTCTCTGTTAGCACTAAAGCTGAGCGAATCCTCAGTATCATCACAGGGCTATGATGATGTAGGAAGTGATTTTTTTAAAGTCCTGCTTTCTCCATCCCAGGGACAATTCTGCTTTTAAATAACCAAACATATGTTTTTTTTTTAATTATTATTAAATGACCACAAATAATGAAAATGTCACACCCTCATCCCCACAAGCAAGAGTGAGGTAGACCATATTACTAAATCCATGCAGACAAAAAAAACTGTGCGACCTGCCCTTGTATTTGGAAGCCATGTATAAAGTGACAAGAGCTATTGTCGATCTCTCACTGCCTGCCCTCTAGTGCATACGGTCATACAGATGGTCACTGAGGCCTCGCCATGGTATCGTTTCCAGCATCTCACCGTCCATTTCAGAAGACGGACGACGAGGAGGCGGCTGCACAGGCTAACAACACAAGCGTGCTGCTGCGACTCCTCGTCTCAATCCGTAACACTTGTGTTTATAAAATACACTTGCACTCCAGAGACGTTACTGTTACACATTAAGCCGTTAGACACCAAGAAACAGAACCAAGAGCATACCGAATAAATATACAAATAATTAAGAGTCTGCATTTACTAAAAATAAACACAGAACAAATAAGTTGAAGCCAGAGCCCAGCGAAACTGACAGAATACGGAATCGGAGCCCAGTGAGCGTGCAGCACGGCACGGCTCGCCGGAATACAGTCGCATGGCTGGTCCCAGCAAGGACGACGAAACACAGCCGCCTTTTTTCTCCCCGAGTGCCGATAGCAGGGAGAGCTGTGTGCTTTATCTATCCTGAGGAGGTCCCCCCCTGGCTTAGCTAAGTGGAGGCTCGCTGGAGGTTAGGGGTTAAGCCGGTCAGCATTTTCTTGCTGAGGCAGCACTCCGTAATGTGCGAGCATCCGCTGTACAAGATACAGAGCGAAACTCCTGGTGATTAGTCACGGTAGTACTGCTGAGATTCCACATGGGCCTTAACCCTTTCTCTGCACACACAGGCAGGCAGAGCCTTGTCAAAACTGACACTTAGGGAAAGAATTGCCAGTCGTGAGCGAGCTGTAAACAGCAGGATGAAGGGTTAATGCTTATATTCTGATTCCTGTAATGTTATGGAAACCTCAGACTTTAAAGTGAGGACTGGGACTAAAAGTCACTTAAAACCATTCCTTAAAAAGTACGGTAATACATGAAGACAGAAAACTTTAGAAGGTATAAACATTAGGGTTTCCGCAGTTCAAATCTGGTGATGTTTACAAAATGCAACAGAGCTCCCACAATGCACCAGTGCTAACAGCGCTGGATGGCAAGTCGGAGCAGCGGCAGATACCGTGCGGTCAGTCATAAAGAAGAAACCCCAGACTCTCCAGATTGCACAGCTAAGTGTCTGGAAAGTTCTGTTTGGGCCCCCTCTGGCTACCACCTGGCTGCAGAACACACCCACGCCAAAACACCCCTGGAAAACCCACTGAGAGCAGGGCCATAGCACAGAGTCCCTACATAACAATAGAAATGCACACACACACACACGCGCGCGCACGCACGCACGCACACGCGTGCCTGCAAGACTGAGGCATCTGTGTTGGCTCAGAGTTCTGCTCCAGCTCATTTGTTTTAGTGCTTAAAAATACCATTTGATCCTAATTAGATCAAAATGTACCACAAGATACATGACGATCCGTTACAGAGGAACACACTTTGCTGCTTGTTTTCAGTATTCCCAAAACAAGGACATTTCAGTTTCAGCAAGAAATCAGAGAAGTACCACCTCACACCATCTCTCTGACAAACACTTTACACGACACATCTGAAATTACAACCCACTTTTCCCCCCGGTAAGGTCTTATGATTAGAAGCTTGGCCCCGACCAGGACCAGGTGTCCGGGCTCAGGAACATCTCCTCCAACTCCAAATAACTGAGAAAGCCATAAAGGAACATTTCTTCCAAAAGACAGAGGATCTTCATAGACCAGTTTTTCCCAACCCGGTCCTCTGGGATCCCCAGCCGGTCCACGTTTTTGTTCCTCCCAGCTCCCTGCCGGACAGCCCACAATTTTGCTCCCTACTGAGATCTGGGAGGGAGCAAAAATACGGACTGTCTGAGTGTCCCTGAGGACTGGATTGGGAAACACTGTCATAGACAATTTGAATGGGGTAATATAGGGTCATTGTTGCAGTTTAGTAATCACCACTGGTGCTGGTGAAGAGTAGTTTTGTAAGAGGCACCGAATTCAGTCAGCTATGGGACTTGTAGTGAAAGAAGAATCGAGTTACAACAAGAGTCACTGTAGTGACTGGGCCAGTTGTCATAGGACTGACAGGATGCAGGGTTTGTGGGACCATGGCTATAAATCGCTTGCAACGCAGCACGGGACGACGTTATCCAGATACCTGCAGTGCAGTGGCCTCACCGCCAGTCCAAACGGCCAGAGCAGTCGATGACCTCAACAACGGGCATACTGAAAACTGTGCTCATTATGCTGCTTTTAATTTCAGACTTATGCAAAGTTGCCATGTGCTGAGGGGTTGTTGAATGGGCAAAAATTCCTTGTCCACGGTGGGGTACAGGTTGGTGGGGGGTGGCTATGAAACACACCGGCCCGGCAGGATGTGCGGGAGTAGGTGGAGAAAGGAAAGGAAGCCTTGGCACAGAAATGTGAATAAGGAAGAGATGGAGAGAGACAGAGAAGGCAGGTCCTGCATGAGCTCCTGACCGCAGCCTCACCCCTGTCTTGTCGCAGAGGCGCAGCGTGTTGAAGGAGCCCACAGCAAACACCTCCCCGTCTGGCGCCCAGGCCACAGAGGTGATGGGGTAGTCATGCACGGCCGAGGAGTACAGAGGCTGCCCATAGCTGTCCCACACCTGCCAGCGAGAGAGGATGGGTCACACCGGCAGTTTCCTTCTGCTAAACCACTAAAAAACATTTAAGGAAGGCCTGCAAAATATTTGGGCAGCTGGTCGTGGAGTGTTATGCTGCTGAATGGGACTGGATGGTACCCCACCTTGTATTTGCAGTCCTCGCCACCTGAAAGTATGAGGTCATTGACGGCGTTCCAGTCAACCTTCAGAATTACTCCGTCATGAGCTTTCCACTTCAGAGAGAGAGACAGAGAGAGAGGAGAGAGAGAGAGAGAGCGAGAGAGAGAGAGAGACGGGGGGGGGAGGGAATATGAAGGCGATGCATTCAAGAGCGCATCTAAATTAACACATAAAGTGTCCTGCTTCCCCCGTTTTCAGCCTCAAATACAGACAGACCATGACAAACAGGTCCCCACTAACGCCACAAATTACTGGCTAAAGTTTACTGGGCCCACAAAACAAACAAACAAAAAAACCCCCACAGTAATTGGCAGCCCAAACACTAAAGCGAATAAGGACAGAAACGGAGATGACGAGCAGGAGTGAAAGCGTAGCGGGGAGGCGGCCACACCGGCTGACATCAGCACAGGTCTGTTCCCTGTTATGGTAATTGCTTGGACTTGTGCTAATTGAAAGCAGGTGAGTGTGTTTGCAGCCACTGAAGTGGAGGAGGTTTGCCGGCACTTTCCTGCATTAAGATAATCGAAGTCGCCTATTAAGGTGCGGATCGGAGGGGCGATGAAACGCGGCATGGAATCGGAATAACTTGGCCGGCTTAAAAGGGGCTCAACATGTCAATGCAGATAAGGGTCCTCAGCTGCCGCCCCCCCCCCCCATGGCAAAACAAAGGCATCGCTGTGAAGCCTCCTCAACCATGGGGCATCAGAGGTTGGGGGCAGCAGGGGTCACAGACGAGGCTTTTCCACACAATGGGAGTTGCTGCTCAGGAAGCGGTGGGCTCGGGTTAAGACCCAAGGGAATTTACTTGTCCCTGGAGCACCTCAAGGCCCGGAAATGCGACACGCCATTGCATAAGAGGCAGAAAGGCGTCTTCAGTCATTCTAAAGACACACGCACTGCAGACCATTCACAGCCACTCAAGAGAAACACAGAATCACATTATTCGTTCGAATGGCTGCTTTTTTTTTTTTAAATCAAGAAAATCTATGCGCTGTCATGGACGTCACATTTGACCGGTGGCTGATTTTCAGCAGAAAATCAATGGCAACCAAATTAACGTGCAGTTAAGCCAAAGATTGGATCAGAAAGTGAACATGGACAATTCCTGTGAAAACACAAAGTGTGCTGTCAAAGGGTTCTTCCGCAACGCTAGCTGTCCATTAGCCCATGCAAAAGCCAGCTGTACCTGGAGGACTTTGGAACTGGGTTGCAGGGGTTTGATGATGAGCCGCCTGCCTGACGTGTAGAGGATCCGGTCAGAGTCGGGTCCCCAAGCCACGCAATACACAGGTGACCCTGGGAATGACGAATGGAGAGGTGGACAATCAGTTCTACCCCCTGCTATTATTACTATCAGGAAGACGGGACTGTGTGTTCATGCAAAGGAAAGCACACATGGTCTACTCTGGGCTTCAAAAACAAAGGGATTTTATATTTAAACAGGAGGTTTTCATAAAAGACTATCCACGGAAAACCTTAGAAAGACTATTCAGAAATAAAGAAGGTAAAATTCACCAGAAAAGGATCACTGGAGCACCAGAACTACAACATCCACCTAACAGTGAGCAGGCCTCAGATGAGCCATTTATAAACACATGCTCTCCTTTCAGAAGTGGGAAGACAATCATTGTGACTGAGTACTCCCACAGGCAAGAAGAGAACAGCTGACATATAACCCTGCTCCAGGTGCTTGTGGTGGGTCATAGATGTCATGAGGTCACATGATCCCGTAAGGGCTGGAGGCAGGACCCTCCCAGCCAACCTCTTCCACCTCCTCCATGCTTAAAAACGAGTCACATTCACACCACATGCTTTCTGAGCTCTGACAGCCCCTGTATTACCTGCTCCCCCACTGTGAAATAGTCAGTGTTTATATGAAGACAGTGTTTGATCACGAGACTACACAGAAAGGGTGTGCATTGTGAGGGTCCATTGTACAATACGACTCGAGGTATAGGTTAGAAATGTCTGTTCTATTATTAGATTAATCAAGTGAGACAATGAGAGATAAACAAGAATATGCTGCCTCACACACAGAACAACTTGCAGGAGGGTCTAGGTCAAAGTGACATCCAGAAAACATCCTTCTTCTTTCCAGACTTTATCCATTATACCCAATATCCCAAAGTGTGCTTTCATCCAGTATACATCTGGCAGAGGACCAGAACTCTTATTCCTCTGGTTGAGTAGGAGGCTTATATGTTTATTGAATCATCTCTAGGATGACAAATATCTACGATGCCCTACAGTACAAGAAGAACCTGATTCATGCTCTCATAAATGTGCACTGCATACTGTACTGCATGTTACAGCATGGACAAAATGTAGCAGCTTTTAGTAAATCCTTTGAATTTTTTTTTTTTTTCGGAAACAGATCCCCTGTTGAAGAACAACACTTTCCCTTTTCTAGTCACACTACAACATATTTGACTAGCGCTGAAAGCAATAAAAGACTCATTTTAAAGCCCTCGGATACACAAAACAAATCCTGAAAAAAAAAGTCTTTTGCAGACTCTAGTGAGATTTTCACACAGTGAGCAGAGAGACTTGCATTCAATGAACACGCATCTGTCTGGCACCTTGCAGGCGACCGTTACAGAGTGGTCTGCAACCCAGCCTCAACACACAATACTAGACGCTGTTTTGATCACACTGCTAAATTAAGGTTAGATTCACAACGATGGAAGCTGGGCCAGCAGCACACTAGGGCATTTATCAACTTAACCAGTGACCTTGGTCGGCATCAGAGTTTTAACCATTTACACATGTGGATGCCGTGTGAAACCTCGATCAGCAATACAACAGTGGCACCTCCACTAAGCCCTGGTTTAATCTCCCCCCACTTTTCATCAGATAAGGTGTACTTTTGGTATTTATTTATTTCACTACACACAGATGTCAAACAGCAATCTGACAAATATGTTGTGTGTAACGGAGAGCACTAGCCTGCTTAAGTGCAGATGTCAGAAAAAGACACGTCTGGCCGGGCTCACTCCAGATTAGCTGCCAGGCTGAGCAGCAAAACTCCCGACACCCCAATCGGATTTCCAGGTTTCCAGATTCTATAAACACGCGAGCCGCATCACCTGGTTCACAGATAGTCATGTCGACACTAAATCACGGGGCGTGTCACCTTGCTGAACTTAAAAAACATGAACATGCCAAGACTGACATTTTTACATGGTTGTGGTGAATGGGGTATGTCTATTTTTGTTTTCTGTATGCAAGCAGAATCAAATATATCCCAAAATTAAACCTCTTTCCATTCAGTCATCTTATGACTGGCACTTCTTCCATTCCTACATCTGCATATTTACAGACTGAGAATGCATTATGGGGCGGTCTGCGCTCCTCTGTCAGTCCCTGACCTTGTTGTACCAAAGTGGACCTCAGCATGCCGCTCTTTGACCAAATTTTTATCTGTCCATCCTCACCAGCTGTGGGGACAAAAATCAAGACAGAAGATTACGTTTTACAGACCATTTCCAGGCAGTAGTGACCTTCATTGAAACAAAAGGAGCAGGACACAAGGTCATAGCAAATATATAATTTATGCCCAGAATTCAAGCAGCCAAAATACTTATGGAATTGAAAAATAAGAGTAGTGTTTTTTCAGTGTACTCACTCGTGATGAGGGCTGTTCCATCGTAGTTCCAGCGGCCGGCCAGGACAGCCCCACGGTGGGCTTCAACACTCTTTTCGATGCGTCCCGCCTTAGAGGCCAGGTGGAACTTACCTGCCAGCAGATAAAGACAGGCAATGCTTACTGACTACCGCAATATGCACTAGCCTGGTCTATGAACCTGTACTCAAGGTGCCATTGGCAAAAGATTTTGTTCACAATATATATGTATTATACCATGAACATTGCAAGAAGCAGAGCTCTTAAAATATCTTTTATATTTTATCTGAGATGGGGTGGGGGACTGTTCAAGATCAGGCACCCAAGCTGTCCCTGTATTCTGTAGCTCAGACCATCTCTTTTGTACATTTTCTCACACAAAAAGGAAGAGTTAGGAGTTAAGACAAACTCCCTGCTGCAGACAGAATGCGATCAGGCATGGAGACAGTTATCAAAAACACCAGCCTACCATATACTTTGTGGCCACACGTATTAAAAAATTCTGAATGTTCTATGTAATTTCTGGTCGCCTCAAACTGCAAATCAGCATCCCAGTTCTCTCACCCATTTCTATATTTGGACTTTCTAAGAAAACAGAATGCTGCTGACCCAGAAAAATAAAAGCAGGTAGTAAGTATTTAAGCGCATTATATCATAACATGGGACAGAGAGAACAATATGAGAAGAATAACAAACTGTCAAAAGAGGCATAAGGTTATAAGGCAAGTCATTTCTGTAATAAACACACTTCTCTTTGGGGGCATAGCGGTAATTCACTGCAACCGAACATGAGAAAAAAACCAAACTAGTGTTTCAGTTAAGCGTTTCAGCAGGAGACCCGACGCCTCATGAGGTTAGATAAGCCAGCTAGAGTTAAGATATTATTTTCACCACCCACCAATGTGAGTTTAACTATTCGATAAAATCTCCAGAAATTCTAAGACATATCTAAAACAAAAATAAAAAGGTCAAACTTGAATGAAACTGGTTTTGAGTCTGTTGTTTAATTTAGGTGGTGAGCTACACAGAAACTAAAGTGAAGCATTCTTTAAGCACACATATCAATAATGGTTAGATGGTGTCATTGATTGACTGCACTGGTGCAACACGTGACTTTATAGATTGGATGCTTTTCATAGCTCAGAAACTGTCTGCAGCTCCAATCAGTGTGTGTTAGTATAATTCTATAGTACTGTTATCATTTCGACTACATGTTACTTGCCACCAAAGCAAATGTTCATATTCATATCCAAATGGCAAAGATATTTCAGGAAACTATTAGTCTCAACTAGTATTACGGCTTGATTAGTATTGCGGATTGTCAGGGACTGCTTTGGACCGGGGATGTTTTACCATCTGTGCTGGTGAGCACAAACACTTCAGCAAGAGTCTGCTTCTTCCCCCCGACAGCTTTGGGGAACCAGTGGAGATCAATGGGGAAGATCTCCTCAGGCAGCCTCACCACCAGCGAGGTCTCGCCGTTCAGCAGGTTCCACCTGAAGATCTGGTGATCTTCGCTGCAGGAATACAGCTCATCTGCTGTGGTCCAGCCCACACAGCTGACCAGCTCCCTGTGTATGTGGCTGTTAAGGGTAGAGGCTGAGAAGGACCAGGGAGAGTGAGGCGGGCAGAATGCTAGCATTCACAGCTCCACACACATTAAAAGACCCAGATAAAATAAAATATACTTCACTGATTCCAGGGGGAAATTCAGGGCCCTTTAAATACTGAGAGCCACATGAAGACTCCCGTTGTGAATCAAGTCTGGGACAGTCACAACATATAAGATAAAATTAGGTACAACAACCTTCACCTTCATTTTTTTTATGTCATCACAACATGCTGCACAAAATCACGTCAAGTATTCTGGTACAATTAAACATTCATATTTGGCTACCTAAACATGCAAAATGAACGAAATGCAAAGGATATGTTTGGGCTCCTTCAGCAAAGAGGTTTTTAATCTCATCGCAGACAAACTGCAGAGCGGCTTCTTCTTAATCCAGTGGTTTTGAATAATCGGCACGGATATATGGAAGAGAACATGGTGACACTCATATTAGACGGTTAAAAAAAACACCACGTTCTCACGAGCAGTGAGCCCAGCACATATCGCTTGTTCGCACTACCAACGTACCTAAACAACTAACAAATAGTTAAGAACGAACGAAGAGCGGTCAAAATATAGACAGAGACGTATGCTTCGTTGATAACAAACATCTCAGTTTTGCAGTGCACAGGCACACGTTTATTCTAACAGCAATTAGGTAAACACGCCGGGCGAGTTAGCCTACCCATCCACCTACGAGGTGACAGCTCTGGTTTACCACAGCATTAACCAGCTCGCTACTGCAAATCGATTAGGCGAGAAAAACAAGCATTTCCACACAAAAGCATAAATGTAAGATCTGAAAACTCCTTAACCAGCCGTTCCTTCGCCAGCTAACAGTCAGATTAAGAAGACAAGCATCTCGTTGCCAAGGCAGCGAGCTAGTTTACTAACCCAGGAAACAAGCGCGTATCAGAGGCTTTAGCCCTCTTAGCTATCTAGGTAAATATTCTGGGCTGTAATTACACAAAGCATGATATTAAAATAGGAAAATCCACTAGATGAGAACAGTTAGGTAAATATAAAACAACGAAATGTAGTTTATTCGACAAAATATTTAGCTTTTCAGTTACTTACCTCAGTTCCGCGCTATGAAATTGGGTCTCGAAAATATCGCGAGAACAAGTACTACCGTGACAACCAACCATGGACCCAGCAAAATATTTAAATACTGTAAATGTGTACATAACTGAATATATTACCAACACTATTGTGTTAACTATTAACTCATTATTATATCGATTTAAGAAAAGTGGGAGATAAATATATTAAATCAAAGTTACACTATTTCTAATCAGCTAACAATACATTTACTGTATATAGTCTTAAGTAACTATAAGCATATCACCTTTAATAGACCTCAACACATTTTGTGTAGTTATTAAAACTATTATGCAGTGTGTGTTTAAAGTTAGGCTTGGCATTCCCCTTTTTTCAAACGTACCCCTCTAGCAGGAGCACTTTCCCATGATGCACCGCGCCCGTTTGTAACGAATTTCGGTTCGACTGCTGCGTTTAGGCGCCATTTTCGATTGAGAGAGGAGCGCTGCCGGTCTCACCGGAGAACAGAAAGGAATGACATTTTAATCTCTTTTTAAATATCTATATGTCTTTTAAAGTTTTACCGGACGCGGGTTACAGTAAAACTTCCTAGGAATCTCGGGGTAGCAAACGGGACAACAGCACAAAGGAATAATTACGCTCTGACAACAAGGAAAAGGTAAATATTATTTGCCGGGTATTTATTTCTGGTTTGCTAAAATACTCATAGTTAGCAGCTAGCGTCTCCGGTTGCTCATTAACCTGGTTGAATTTAGCTGACCACTTTATCTAACTTTTTTAAATGGGTGACTTTTAGAAATGCATTTTTGTACTCCGGTACGGTTGTTAGTGCAACTACAACAAACTTAAACTAAATATTAGAAGGTCTGTTTGTGACTAGTCAAATGTTTGACTTGCCTGTAATTTTATTCGTTTTTGAGCGACGGATTGCTTGAAAGCATCACACATTGTGATTGTAGGGATTTTGACTGACAGACTGAAGATAGCTAGTTAAGCTAACTTGCCTCAAATCAGTGGGTATTTAGCTTGGATGTGCCATGATACTTTTCCTCTTTGTCTGGCGTTAGGTTCTCATTATGTTACGATGACTTGCTTCCAGTAAAGACATTTTTAATGAAACTCACTTGCCGCGTTGGTCATGCTTTGAATATTCATAGGTGCAGCATATATCAAGAATCCACGGCGCGATCACAGATCGTGTTAATGCACTTTATTCCTCTCCAACATAAATACGGACTGTGTTGAGAAGCCTACAACGCCGCTGTTTAGGATGGGAACCTCTCAGTTACCGCAGCCCGACCATACTGTCATTAGCCTCCTAATGAGTGGATTTGAAGCGGGTCACGGCCGTGTTCGGTTCAAACTCAGCCAATCAAAATCGACTCTCTCCCTTTTTTTTTTACCTCGGGAAAGCGCTGCGATTGGCCACACGGAGACCCACGGGACCCGCTTTGTTTTTGTTTTATAGACTCACGCACTTGGGCGCAAAGTTAAACTTGTTGGCCGCTGGCCCCGCTAGTCCTCCGGGAGCCTAACATGTGCAGTCTTCGCACGGACGGACGTCCCCAGTCTTCCCCGTCCCCTTTGTACGTCACTGCACTCGTAACGTGACCATGCTTTGTCCCGACCGTGTGGTCGACTTGTGGCTTCGTCCCTCTCCGCCTGTGCGCACCAAACCCCCGGCCAGCGAGTCCGACAGCTCAGACCGCCGGCTCTTTATCGAATAATTATACTGACTGTACCCGGTCTGTGCTCAAGGATGTGTAATAATGGTGCGGCAAGTTAATTTTTTTGTTCGCCGCTTCCATTTTCTGGGAGATGAAATTTGGATTGTTTTGCTTCTGCAACCCGAGGAGTTTCTGCCTGTGGTGTGTGTATGTATATGGTTGTTGGTCAAAATCGTGGATTCGTGGCTATTGGATACAATGGGCAAGAGGCTCTTTAGGATGGCCGTTTGACACGGGGTGAAGGGTGCCCCAGTTTGACAAGTCACGTAGGGGAAAAGGAGATGTGCGAGCGGCGGCCGCTGCGCGACTCTCCCCGGGTTTGGTGGTGAATGCTATGAATGTCTTCAGGTCTGAATCATGCCATCAAAAACGACCAAGAGCTCCAATACCGCGAAGCCAAGGGGAAAAGGGGCGCAGCCTCGAGATGACTCCGACGATGATTTGGATTTACCCCCAGCAGAAACTAACTTAAATGACCAAGGAGCAGCACCGACAAATGGCAAGTAACCATGGTTGTTTTCACGTCTGTTTTGCGTGTAACGGAGCACGCTGTCGCCACTGTTTGTTTGTTTGGACTTATGTCCTGGCATGTTCCCTGATGTCGTTCAGCTGTCGTACTTATGAATAAATTGATAGCTAATACACAATCAGTGGGTCAACAAGTCATCCATTGATGTCTGTCGTGATATTGAACTGGTTGTTACGATATCTTGTGTTCGTTTGTTTAAAGTTAACCCATGGGTTTTGGGCTTTATCTAACAGCACATAGAGTGTTAACTTTGTTGCTGATTTGCACACGGAAATGAATGAAGTGGTGTTTGCGCCTTTTCGGCGATTTTTTTGTTGTTCTTTAAAAAAAAAAAGTGTGGGAACACTTTTTGTATTGGTGGATACTAGACTTAGTTATTTTGTCGATATAATGTTTTTCTCTAGCTCTTAATGACTGGTTTTGAACAGTATTTCTACTTTGGTAGGCATTTGATCTTTTAAAAAAAATTAATTGTGGGCTTTTCGAGTTTTATCATGTAATGCAGTGAAGCATTACAGTTATTGTTAATGATGGCTAATACTTTTAAAAAACGATGTAAGACCTGCTTCATGAAACTGACAAAATTAATATTTTCAGGGTTGTTTTCGAAGATATCGACATGCCTCCTATGCAATACAGTGTTTACAGGACTGTGAGAGGCATTTTCAAAAGAATCTGCAACTGGTATCAGTTTTGTTGTGAACAAAGGGCTCGTACTTATAATTTAACTTCCGATTCTGCTCGCAGTCTTTGTTCGTTCTTCGTGAGCACACAGCCCCCGTTTTTGTTTTGTTTGTGTTTTTTTGGGTCCGACTCCCCTCCCCTGCACTACTTCGCCTCCACCTAAAAATAAATTGCGCTATGTTTGAAAGTTTGACTTGTCGCCCCAGATGCCGCTCCCGCAGAGCTCGATAACCGAAGTTTGGAGGAGATTCTTGGTAGCATCCCTCCACCCCCGCCCCCAGCGATGACCAATGAACCGGGCGCTCCTCGCCTCATGATAACACACATTGTTAACCAGAACTTTAAGTCGTACGCGGGCGAACAGACTCTGGGGCCGTTTCACAAGGTATGAGAAGCGACATGGATTTTCACATGTCTGTGTCGTGTGTGCGCGTGCATGTGTGTTTGTGCGCGTGCGTTTGTGAGCGCGCTGGCGCGTATATGTTCTGGAGTGCTCGGGTATCTGGTTTGTTTACTTTTTAAAGTTTATATCTGGTAAAATGTTTCATTGACTGATTACAAAATCGGTCGTCTAACAAATTATTAAAATATAAATTTGGGTTTTTTGTAATCTGCTGTGTGCAGCCACTGATAATGTAAAAAAGGATTTAACTGTCATTTGTATGTTTTATAAGATTTCTGCACAGTTGTAAGTAAATCAGTTTAATGTGAAGCATGCTAAAGTGCAATTTAAAAAAACGTTGGTTTTACAGGCATAATTATTACTTTCCATTTTTTCTTCTTCTAGAGATTTTCCTGTATCATTGGTCCAAATGGCAGCGGGAAGTCCAATGTGATAGATTCTATGCTGTTTGTATTCGGATATAGGGCACAAAAGATCAGATCCAAAAAGCTCTCGGTGCTTATCCACAGCTCTGACCAACACAAAGACATCCAGAGCTGCACTGTGGAAGTGCACTTTCAGAAAATCATTGACAAGGTAAAAAGCTTTGTGTGAAAATATTGACCAACCTGAAGATGCTTTAGTGCATGTAAAAATAATTTAGGCAATTTTAAAGTTATCGTTAATTCCAAAGCATTTATAACAAAATTAGGCTAGAATTCTGCATTGCTGGTTTCACTCAAAAATCTACTATTTAAATAATGCGTGCAATATGATTTTCACAAATCTAAGACTGGGTTTTGCTAAGCAATGAAATTTTCTGGTACCACAAAAATGCAAACAAGCTACATCTAATTAGATGTAGGTAATGTAAATTGTAGTTCTATAAGCACATTTCATTGGTAAACCTACATAATTTAAATTAGTCATGAATCCTGTAGTCTGAAGGTTGTACATCCACAAACATGGGAACAAACAGATTAGAATGTTCACAGTAAAATAAAAGTACAGTAATAATTCTTAAGGAAATTAAGGATTTTTTTCCACAATTTTGCATGGTTCTGTAATTTTAGAATTGATTGTTTAAAGTTGGTTTATTGGTTCCTGGTACACCAGGAAGGAGATGACTACGAAGTCATCCCCAACAGCAAGTTCTGTGTGTCGAGGACTGCTGGTAGAGATAATTCCTCATCATACCACATCAATGGCAAGAAGGCCACCTTCAGAGATGTTGGAGCTTTGCTGCGTAGCCATGGCATAGACTTGGACCACAACAGGTTTTTGATTTTGCAGGTAACATGATATTTTTTTTCCCCCTTTCTAATCAAATCTATGCATTTTAAACAATATGGTGAAGTTGTACGGGGTATGTGTTTCCGTGTGGATTATTTGAAAAAAAAAATTGAGCAAACTTTAACAAGAAGCAAAGACCCTTAAACTGCTCTAGCAGCGTATCATGGTTTGCTACAGTGACAAAATGGTGCCAACCATCATCTGCTGCTTTAGGATTTTAAGGCCCAGTCAGACGTGATGTCAGGCTTGCTGCATGAGGTGGCGAGCGCGGGCCCTGCCAGTCTGCCTTCCCCACTTTAGCAGCACGTAAATATTGGTGTGTGAGAAACGAGACCCAATCCCCAATATTACTTGTGCTGCTTCAGTGTGGCAGGCTCTAGCCTTCAGACCATTGCCTTAGCATAGCCCCTCCAGAATTAAAATCCAAAAGTGCTGGTAGCCAGTTGATCGCCATACCGCTTTCACTTTCTAGCCAGGTATTTTTAAAGCTATTTACCACTCAGTTAAAATAAGGGTATTTAATAAAGACAAAGATTGTCACAAGCACATAGTGAAGTAAAGGATATACAGAATTAATTTGGTGTGTAGTGTTTGTCCACTATCATTGTGGGTTCTCAAGTTTTTGAATGTTTAATTTGTTGGGGGGGGGTGGCTATTTATGAATGAAAGTAAGTGGTTATACTGTGCTCCCTTTTTCTCTCGTTTTGATTTTTGTGTGCCTCCTCAAAATGTCCGAAAAGCCCCCCCCCCCCCCAAAAAAAACAAAAAAAAACAAAAATGGTTAGTCTCCCTATCAGAACTGTGAATTAGGTTCTGTTTCTTAATTGGTTCAAATTGTTGTTTTACACTTTTGTTTGTGGAAGCTTTTCTGGTTGTGTTTCAAATTTCTGTGTTCTGTGTGTGTATTTTAGAAAAGGCATATTGTGCAAGTTCTTGCTGATGAAGCCCAGGTTATTTACTTTGCTAAGATGGTCTGGGAAAAATATATTTAATTCTGCTTGACTTTTAATGTGTCTGCACACTGATTAGTACATTTTCCCCTACATTTTCTGATGTGTGCTTGTATTTGGGTGGTCAAAGGTGGTCTTTGAGAAATATTCAGAAAAATTATCAAAAAAATTGACCTTTCAAAAAACAGAATTTTCCAAGTTGTATTTTTAGTTGTTAGCATCTTACAGTAGTGTGAATGTAAAGGGATAAAGGTTGAGTAATTTATTTTAGTTGAATATATTAAACAGTGGTGATATGTCTGTCGGGAGAATTGGACTCCATTATGTTGAGTGCCTAAGGGATGTATGTGCTCATCTGTAGCCTCCTGTGTCCTTGGGGGGATCCCCCCAAAAAGATGAAACATTTTGGTTATTGTTATGTAAAAATGTTTTGTGTACCAACTGTTTGATTATTCGTATATAATAAAATTTTAATTTTTTGGGGGGTGGCTTGTTTTGCTGGTCTTGATCAGGATTTGGGCCTCAGTTTATTGGCCTGTATTGCTCGTGAATTTTCTTTGTGTGTCTGTGTAGCTTAATATGCAGAGCTATGCTAGTGTTGTGCTGAATCTGTTTCAGGGGCACACCTAATTTCGTTGTACATTCGTGCAATGACAATAAAAGGCATTCTGTTCTAGGAAAGATGTGTTTAAGCTTGTGACGGCCGTGAATAAAGTATTTGTGTGTGTGTGTGGGCGCGTGTGCGCACGCGGTGCAGGGAGAAGTAGAGCAGATTGCCATGATGAAACCCAAGGGGCAGTCGGAGCACGACGAGGGCATGCTGGAGTACCTGGAGGACATCATTGGCTCCTGCCGCCTCAAGAATCCCATTCAGATGCTGTGCCGGCGTGTGGAGCTGCTGAATGAGCAGAGGGGCGAGAAGGTGAGCTCACCTGCACCTGTAACCTTTACTACTTTGTTTTATGTAGTGCGTCCATGTGTGCGTGGGGTTTTTTTTTCCCCTTTGTCAAGCTAAGCAGTCAGTATGTTTAAACTTCATATGGAAGACGGATGAATTTTGTATTTATTTTTTGTATTTTTAGACAAATGCACGAGTACACCAAATATTTCTCAATACACCAAAAATTTTCAAATTATTTTTCCACAATATTTTTGAGCATTGACAGTTCAGGCTTGTTTTGTGTAAATATATTTTGTTTTTGCTATGACTGCTTCAAATATGCATACATTTTTATAATAGGCAGTTTGTTTTTCTTGTTGGGGACTGCAGTATTTTGTTATAAGTGCTATGTTTGACTTGGCCAGGGTGCCCCCCTGCTCTGACACCTGCCATTCTTTACAAGGCAGTAAGAGAAAATTTTGTTTGCCTTTAGGAAATGACTGTTTCCAAGTAACCTCAGCTGTTCACTTACTGCTTTGGTTTTTGTACCGAAAATATTTATAACTAACCTGATAAATTAAACTAGAATGGTTCATTCATAAAATACTTCACTTGGTTTCTATTTTTTAAATTTTGACATTTTACATCGATTCCTTGCTTGTTTTAGGTATTTGTTAGTAATTGATATTCAGATGCTACGGTTTTTGTTTTCCTTTTTTATTTAGTACAATATACATTTACAGATTCATGTCTGCTTCTGTTGGTGCTTTGAAGTTATTTCAGTCTAGAGCATGCCCCAACAGACAGGAAAACAACCTTTCTGGCTCTAATCTTTGGTATTTTTCAGAATTTGGAACATTAAATTTTTTTGGGGGCTGGGGGGTGTTGGCATGTAGCTTAATATAAAGTAAATAAGCATAATGTAAATTGTTTTTTTTTAACTTTGAAGTTTTGTGTATTAAAAATGGCACGTGAGCTGGTTTTATTAAGTTCAAGGACATCTTGTTTTGGTCTCTGGGGGAAAATCAGTCAAACATATGTGGTTTTTATGTTTTATGTTTTGCCTTTATTAACCAGGCTTGAGGACAATGCATTTAACCTGCCAGATTTCCCCCTTATCTTTCAGCCTTTTTTCTTTCTCTCTTTAAACAGAAACTTATAGTCTCAAGTGAACAATGGCAGGACTTTATTTTAAATGGAGACATTTCTTGCCTGCTGCTTTAAGTTGGATTCTCTCCCTGTCCTTCAGCTGAACCGGGTGAAATTGGTGGAGAAGGAGAAGACTGCACTGGAGGGAGAGAAGAACAAGGCTGTCGAGTTTCTTACTCTGGAGAATGAGACCTTCAGGAAACGCAACGTCCTCTGTCAGTGTTACATGTGAGTCCTCTGCTTGTCTTCCTGGATAGCTCTCTGGGCTCCATTCTTTCAAAAGTGAAGATGGATATTCTTCCTTATTGTACCTGACATTGAGAATGCTTAACTGTGTGAAAGTCCTGTTCAGCTTATCAGTCCCCATTTTTGTAAATTGGTTATGTTTACATTGAGAAATTTCTTGCAGAGGAATGTATGTGTTTTTGGGGGTTAGTGTTACTTTTATGAAGTAGGGCTGATTTTATAAGCTTAGTTTTGGGTCAAAATGTTTACTGGGATCTGTACAGTTGATCATTTGTTCAGCTATGCAGCCTCCTGTCATTTAGTGTCTAACAGTGTTTTCAGTCGCCTGCATTTCGGTCTTTCTGCTTGTGGCCAGACTGTGGCGCCGTTTGTCTTCTGTCTTGCTCTTCTTATGCATCATCTCTTGCCATCAGACATGACCTTCAAAGAAAGCTAGCAGAAAAAGAAGCAGAGAAGCAGAAGATTCAAGATGACACCAAGGAACTCATGGAGGACAACAACAGGCTGTCGGAGGAAATGAAAGTGAAAAACCAGGATTTGAAAAACGTTGAAAAGTAAGACTAATTTATGCTGCCACTTGTGGTTGGGCTACTTGGTCCAGTGTTTTGGTGAAATTTGTTGTGGTTTTGCTGCCATCAGCCCAACATGGGAGCGCTAAATAAACCAAAGGCTGATACAAAGCCTGCTAGACTGCAGTCAGTTGTTAATATTGCTTTTAAGCTAGAATGTCTTGAATCTGTGTGACCTGTAGGTCTCCCGTTGTACAGCTGCATCATGCTGTGATGGCTATCGGTTGTCATGTGGTAGACCGGTTTAAAAAAATGCTTGTTACTTTGTGTTACTGGTTGGTAATTTTGTGACAATTTGTTGGGTATGGTTTAAACAGCATTAAAATAATTTGGTCCCTCAGTCCGCCAGCTGTGTTATAGAAAGAATAATTTTTGTATATTTCTTAATGTGGAGAACTTATTAAAATGTTACACAAATTAATATGTAGGCTGAGGATCTGTAACTTGTCAGTGAGGATGTGTTCATTTCTCCTGTGAAATAAAGGTGGTTGTAATTAAAGGAGGAGTGCCTTGGAACTTATTTTTCACTTAAAAAGATGATTTCAGATGACTTATGGCAAACTACTTACTAATGTCTCCTATTTCCAAATGTTCTTGTTTCACAGGAAACTGGGAAAGCTGACCAAGTTTATTGAAAGCCAGAAGGAGAAGTTCACTCAGCTTGACTTGCAGGATGTGGAGGTGCGTGAGAAGTTGAAGCACTCCAAGAGTAAGAGCAAAAAACTGCAGAAGCAGCTTCAGAAGGACAAGGAGAAGGTGAGTGTGCTGCATGGGGTTTCCCCATTGAGGGCACCTGACATTTTGGTTACCAAAACTATTGGGTGTGTGAGAGGAAATTGTTGCATGAATGTTTTTTCTTTTTTCTTTTTTTTTTTTTAATTACCTTCTCTACCACAGAAAAAAACAATCTCTTGCTTTCTCTGTTTCCAAGTTTATGCAAAATAGAATTTTATATGCAATGCAGATTAATGTCCACTGTCTGTGTGTGCACACACTCCATGTGAAATTTGGAATAGAAGAAATCCCAAAACAGATAGTACTATCGTAATATTTCTTTAAGACTCATTTGTAAGAATTTAAAAAAAAGGTCTTGCAATGACTTGCTGCCAAAATATAGTAAAAGCAATTTTTATCATTAGATGTATAAATTGTTTTCAGCCCTTAAGTGAAGCCATATGGCACACAGAAAGGAACAGCGGTCTTCACAGAATGGAAATGATAGCAAGGTGAAACCATTAACTCTAGCCTCTAACGTTGTTGGATCATTATAGTTTGAGACTGAGTACATATTAGATGACTTGGCTAAAGTCTTATGCCTTTGGAGATGCATGGCAGCCTCTTTGCTCGTACCCTGGGGCCTGCAGATGTTTTGTCTTTGAATGCAGCTGTTCAGGTTGTCAGTAGAAAGGATTCAGAATTCAGTGCTGGCAGTAAATACCCATGCAGTAACAAGTCTCTAAATTATGTATGTGAGGATGTTGTTGCAGCGTGCATTAAATACAGTATTTGTGCTATTGATCGCACTTTTATAAAAATGGATCCATCGAAATTTGGGTATGTTGGGGGGGGGGGGGCGAAGTCCCAAAAAATTCTGTGAAGGATCAGTTCAGGCTAAGTTGGAGGCTCTCATTTTCACACGTGCCTTGGAATGTTACTCTGCCCTGCCCTATTTCTCTATTTTGGAAACCGAGAATAAATCTAGAGATTTGTGGTGATTTTTAGCATAGCAGCGATACCAAATGTCTCCAAAACGTAGAGGAGTAAGACCTTATGAGACAGCAACACAATCGCAGATCGCTGGCTATATTTAGAATTAGGTGATATCAGTGGTCATTGTTGACACACCACGGCACGCAGTGCGCAACAACGAAACGTGTCCTCTGCATTTAACCCGTATGTGACATCGTGACATAGCAGGGGGCAGCTAATTCAGCGCCCGGGGAGCAGTGCTTGGGGGCGGTACCTTGCTCAGGGTACCTCAGTGGTGCCTTGCTGGTCGGGGATTTGATCCTGCAGTCATTAATTACAAGTGCGCTTCCCTAACCGTTAAGCCACCATTGCCCACAAAAAAAATTTGACTCAATAGTAGCATGACGTTTTTCAGTCTCATGCACACTTTAGGAAATATTCTGTTCTGCGCATGCACAGCAACGAGGTGTACAGGAATGCAGGCTCAGGCCTCGTGCTGCTTTAACACGAAGGGCCACCCGTCCCAACATCCAGAGCCTAATAACTGTGCCCAAAGGGTGTCAGTTTAATCGTTTCTTACACCACACTAATAGAACATATTATTGTAATTGGGTTCCAATCATAATTGAAACGGTCCATGTTTCAATTGTTCTCCTCTTCCTCCCACGTAACAGCTGGAAGAGGTGAGAAACATCCCCGCAGACAGTGAAAAGACCATCGCCGAGGCTACAGGCAAGAAAGAAGAGCAGGAGAAGCTGAAGGTGGTGGCAGAGGAGAAGCTGAAGCTTGTGATGCAGAGCTTGAAAGAGGAGACCTTTGGCCTGCAGCAGGACAAGGAGGTCAGTTTGGATGGCAGGGTGCCTCTTAATGAACTGCACTGGGCTCTCACGGTATGTTCAGTATGCTGAGGGGTTGCGTAGTGGATCAGCATGATTTGCATGTTTGTTTCTTCTGTGTTGGGGGGGGGGGGGGGAAACCCACTTTCCTTGTCAGGCTAACTGGCATCTCTAAGTTGTACGTTGTGTGTGATTGCGTGTGTCCTGTGATGGACTGGTATCTCATCCAGGGTGTAACTCAGTCTTGTGCTGATTACCCCAGGCCCTCCCAGCGATCCTGTCTAGTTAATAAAATATGGATTGGTGGATGGGTGATGCCATGCTCTGCTTCATTTCTCTGTGTCGGTCTTCTAGACAAAGGAGAAAGACCTGATGGAACTAAGTAAGGCAGTGAACGAGACTCGCTCGCGCATGGATGTGGCTCAGTCCGAGTTGGATATCTACCTGAGCCGCCATAACACAGCCCTGACGCAACTCAACAAGGCCAAGGAGACTCTGCAGTCCACAACAGAGACGCTCAGGGAGAGGAAGGCTGCCATTAAGGACCTGGGGGTCAAGATACCCAAGTGTGAGCAGGAGCTAAAGAAGGTGCGTAGGCTGCAGTGGCGTGTCGAGGAAGGGTGGGGTGGGGGAGTGATGCTGCGTTCCATTTACCGCGAAGGTCGAAACTCGGAATGATGTCACACACAAATTAAACGCGTTCTAGTACAAGAAGTCGGAAACCCAGTTAGCAATACCAGGGACCTAGAGCCTAAAAATAAAATCCCCGATTTTTTTCACAAATCCGATTTTCGATTTTAATCGATTTTCCCCTCCCCTACTCAAAATCAAACTACAGATGACAAATAAATGGTTCAAAACAAGTTTTATTTTGTTTTAGTTTTTTTTTTTTACTTTAAATTGCAATCTGACAAGCCAAAAAAGATGCTTGTGAGATGACAGACCACACCATTGTAAACACTTTTAGAAACTTGTAAAAACTTATAGCATGTTAATGAATCTCGGCTTTTCCACAGTATATATGGGCTCCATGTCTTTTGCAATATACATCGCAACAGCGTTTATCGCCTTCCACCGTGCCCCATTCTCATCATATGGCACAGAGTTCAAAAACGTGTCAGGGACATCGTCCTGAACTGTAAATTCAAATTAATCGATAAAATCGATTTATCACCCACCTCTACAGGGACCCGTATCAAAAAGTAAGATTCTTTTGCTTAGCCGGACAATTTGTTGGATTTAAGGTACCTCAGTTTAAATGGCCTTGATCTTCGTTCACTTAAAATTACAACTACCTTAAATCCGACAAATAATCCGACTGATCATGAAATCTAATTCTAGCCTGGTTAATTGCCATCGTTAGCAATATCAGTTGATAACACATTACACGTGGTGCTTTACGTATAAAACTCTGTAGCAACGCATCCACAGATAAATTGGATGGTATAGTGTGTGCGACCGATTTAATGAGCAGTGCTTAATCAGAATCAGAATCAGAAAACTTTATTAATCCCGGAGGAAATTGCTCATGTTACTACAAACGGTCACACAGAGACACAGGACAAGAACATAAAAGAAAAGAGAATATCAGATGTAAGTATAAGAACTAAAATAAAATTATAAGAAACTCTGCGCTATATACACATGATATATAATTACATATATTATACATATATATTAACTACATATTAAACTGTATAAAATTACAACTTTCACTTCTGCTGATAAGGGCCGCAGCCATCTCGGATTCTGAACTCGGGATCCTCTGTGCTGCTTCGAAATATTTCTCGGATCTCCGAGAAACGGGAGCACGCATGTCATCACTTCCGGCTTCAGTACTAGGAGACCGAGCTCCGAAGGCAAATGGAACACGCTACGAAAAGGGGAAGTTAGTCTAGTGATTGGATTGTAAGCTGGTGGGGTTTTGGGACTAAATCTCTGGAACCATAATGACATTTAAGTCTGAGGTATGTGCTGTGCTTCCAGTTAAGGTTCTGTGAATGGGATGTGAAATCTGCTCAGTTTTCCTATGGAGAGAGATTTCACTGACAAAAGCTCTGCTTAAATCGCTGTCACGGTGGATCTGCAGGACGAACAGGAACTCGAGCAGATCACACAGGCAGACGAGCAGGCCCAGCAGACTGTGAGAGACATGCGACAGAAGGTGGAGGAAGCCAAAAGCTCCCTGTCCTCCAACCGCAGTCGGGGAAAGGTGCTCGATGCTTTGATGCAGCAGAAACGCAGTGGCAAGATCCCTGGCATCCTGGGCCGGCTGGTGAGGTCCTCGTCGCATCTTGTATGCTTCCCACATGTCGTCTTGTATGACAGGCCACTCCCGCAGCCTGCTCGCTAACCTGCTATAATTCAAACACTCGGTTTCAAAAACACCTTTTCCTGCCAGAATGTTTATTTGATGCCAGATAACTTGAAGTTTCCTGCCTTTTTAGGGGGACCTAGGAGCAATCGATGAGAAGTACGATGTTGCCATCTCCTCAAGCTGTGGTGCTCTAGACAACATCTTGGTGGACACAATTGACACGGCACAGAAATGCGTCAACTTCCTGAAGTCCCAGAACATTGGGGTTGCCACTTTCATTGGGTTAGATAAGGTCAGTCTCACAAATGTATTTGTCTTGTTACACCCCCTTGTGTGGGACGCATCAGCAGACATGCATGTGCACCATGAAGTCAGACTTAATTATATTCATCAAAGGTTAAACGCAAGTTTAATGCAGTTACTGAGTGTTTTCTGCAAGTGACTTGGAACCAGTTTAAATCCCTGGATTAGGTTAATTTGCCATACGTTGGTATGAACCCAAGTATAGCGTTAGATTTGCCTAAAAAAGCAGCATCTTGTGTTCTCAGATGAAAGTGTGGGAGAAAAACATGGGACAGATAGCCACTCCGGAGAAGGTGCCACGGCTCTTTGACATGGTCAAGGTCAAAGACGAGGCCGTGCGGCCGGCCTTCTACTTCGCCCTCCGGGACACGCTGGTGGCCGACAACCTAGAGCAGGCCACCCGCCTCGCCTTCCAGAAGGACAAGCGCTGGAGAGTAGTGACCCTACAGGGCCAGATCATCGAGCAGGCAGGTTGGTGCTTCTCAGGCATCATCTAACGCACAGAGAACATGCCCCCTCTGCTTTTTCCATAACCGCAATGAATTCCAGCTGAGGTAGATATGAAAATGTGCTTTAAAGCGTAATTACATCAAACTTCAAACTGACCAGGAAGTGTAGATATCATTCCTATATTGTTTCCAAGGCAACTTGCCAGTGTTCCATTAGATTTGCGCCTGCCTCCCCTGTCAGATGGTCCATGTCTCATGGTGGAGACTGCTTTCTGTGATTTCTTTAGCACCATGCCAGTTGGGTGCCCATCCCACTAACATATGCTCTCTTGCAGGCACAATGACTGGTGGGGGTGGGCGTGTAATGAGGGGCAGAATGGGCACTTCAGTAGGAGTGGAGGTCTCACAGGAGGAGGTGAGACTGGAGACCATATTCCATCAGCAAGCCATTCCGCTCTTTCAAAGCGCCTTGGTCAGCTTGTGTGTCTCTCCTTGCTGCCACCAGCTGGACAGGATGGAGAGTAAGCTGAAGGAGCAGGTGGTGCAAATGCAAGGCCGTCAGGAGAGGAAGTTACAGCTGGAGGAGAAGGTGCAGAGGCTCAGGCAGGAGCTCCGCGAGATGAAGAACACTCTGGAGAAGTTTACGGCCAGCATTCAGGTGAGAAACTGCACGCTAAGCCCCAGGTCTCGCTACACCAGATCTCCACCGTGGGGAGAAGAGTGGCGCCAAATTTCAGTTATGAATGACTGGAAAGCTCTGTTTTATTAGAGTGTAAATCTGCTGCTAATTTTAAGAGGCTTGTGCTGTTTTGTGACTGACTTCACTTCCTCTGGGTTTCAGCATTTACCTGCTTTTTTCAATCCTCCTCCCAGAGCCTGTCTGAGCAGGAAGCTCACCTCAAGTCCCAGATGAAGGAGCTGGAGGCCAATGTTGTGGCTGCTGCTCCTGACAAGAACAAGCAGAAACAGATGGAGAAGAGCCTGGAAGCCTTCAAGAAAGGTGTGCATCTTTGCCGCCCCCACAGTCTTTCAAATAATGCTCCTCACGCCTCCACACGTGGATGACCTGCAAGCACGATCAGAATCATTTTGTTGAAACTACTCATTTGAAATAGTGTCACCAGAGGCCAATAACTAAATGCTCATAAATGCCTAGCAAGATGTCGGCCCACCTAGTAAAAGCAGCCATGGCGCAAAGCCGAGCTTTAACATGACTGAACCATCCTTCTCTCCATCTCCCAGAATATGAAACTGCAGCAAGCAAAGCTGGCAAGGTGGAGGCAGAAGTTAAGCGACTGCACAACCTCATCGTGGACATCAACAGCCACAAGCTGAAGGCTCAGCAGGACAAGTTAGACAAAATCAACAAGGAGCTTGACGAATGCTGCTCTGCGATCACCAAAGCTCAAGTGGCCATCAAGACAGCAGACAGGTCAGCCGCTTGCTGCCCACTGTTTGCACTGTTGGCAGGACACTGACAATAGTAATAGTAGTGGTAGTAGTAGTAACGCATTGAGTCTGAAGAAACAAAAAATGCAGCTGATATGCAGTGTAATTAGACCTGGATTTGGTGTTACTCCGTCACATTGGACCTTCCTGTCTGTGCCCCAGTAACCAGTTTCACGTAATATAATTGGAAGGCTGTGAACGCCAAGATATTACGGTCTACTCAAATCACACCAGCATGATGTTTCATCTGATTCGTGAACTTTCTCTCCCTGCTCCCCAAGGAATCTGAAGAAGTCTGAGGACGCGGTGGCTCGCTCAGAAAGGGAGATGGCAGAAAACGAGAAGGCCATGGAGGATCTGATGGAGCACCTGAAGAAGCTGGAGGAGCAAGCCGCAGAGATCATGAAGGAGTGTCAGCAGGCAGAGGTGAGTCGGGCTGCAGTGGGCTTCCTCTTCGGGGAGGAGTCTGACCGAGAGTTAGTCACTAATGAAGGCAACTGAGGAAGACACACTAAGCCCTGCTCCATTTTGTAATTTATTGCAATTCTATTGGGGCTTTGCTTTTTTTAATGAACCATTAGAATTTGAGTCTGCACTTCCCTCATCTTCAGGACTTCGTTTACCGTAAATCTACCGGGAATATGACCCAAAGTCAGATTTTCTGGGATTCTTTTATTCTGATACATTTTAACTACAAATTCAGTGGTTTGTAAGGAATCACAAGAGTGCCATAACCAAGAATAAATCTGTAATATATTCATGTGGGCTGGAATTGACTACTCAGCCTGGGCAGGAAGGTGTGTCTGAAGCCAGTTGATTGACAGCTTGTCCATTTGAGGAGAAGCAAGAGCAAAAGCAATGCGTTAAATGTAAAAGCAATACAGCAAAATTAAAAGCAATAAAGAAAAGCATTCATTTTAATTTTTTTATTTGTATTTTTCACTTCCTTATTCAACATTTATTTCCTTATGCTTTTACAGATTTTTTTTCTTTTTTATGGCACTCCTGTGACTCCATAGGTGTGAAAAACGTTTTCCTTATCAATTTAAAGGTTGATTTTAAATCTCTTCTTGCATTTGTCACTCAAACTGCTTGTTGCTGAAAAGAATCTGTCCAATGAATGCTGCCTGTTTTTTCCCTTCCTTAATATTTTGAAGGTATGAAAAGTATTAGTAATAGTGTAGAAGCTGTTTGGTCATACATGTAATGCAACCTGTAGCTGGGATGTCTTTCAATTCACTAGTTAATTTTACACTGTTTCAGAAAACCTGTTAGCAGCAAAACATTTTAACACTGCTTAGTATGAAATCTCTCAAAATATAATGGCTTGCTGACATGGTCTTCATGGGCTCTCTGTCTCCCTCCGGTCCTGCAGGAGGCACTGCCAGAAGTACAGGAGCAGCACCGTGGTGTACTGCAGGAGATCAAGGCCATCCAGGAGCAAGAGCACACGCTGCAGAAAGAGCTACTCAACGTGCGCCTCAAGGTGGAGCAGATTGAAGGGGCCATTTCCGAGCATCAGAGCAAGATCAAGCACTGGCAGAGAGAGGTGGGGCGCTTTCTGTTTGGGCTGAGTGCTGTGTGAGACTTTACTGGTGTCCCAGCTGGATGGTGTTCACTATTAAAGCTACAATAGGAAGCCTTTCTGAGGATTCCTGTGGTGCAGCGAGAGTCGTCTTCCAGGAAAATGTTGTAGTTGTAATCCACAGGGCAGATGTTGCCAACTGGTAGTTTAGCAAGACAGGTCTGGTGATTAGGATGCCTGTATGTCACAGAACATGGGTAACTTCAGGTTCACAGCAGGCCCAACGCCTGGTACGAATCTGCAGCCGCTATTCTGGCAGTCGGATCACCAGGAATTTCAATCACTTGTGATGGAAAGATGGCCTTAGCCTGAAGAGTGGAGACTGGGAGCTTAAACGCCCTACAGGTTTATACCATTAAGGGTTTCTGCCAGGACTAAACAATCTGCCACATTACATTGTGACGGCACTGTTTTGGGTCCCAGGTTTTGAACTTAGTCACAAATGAAAGCATTGTGTGATGTTCTTGGTGTAAAATGGGTAGTGAGAGAAAACACACAGAATTACCTGCTGTATTAATACTACAGCTGCAAGAAATCAATAACGTCAGTAATTATCAGTAACGAATTTTGTCATTGATTGGTTGCATTTGTATACAGAGATTGGCAGGCAAATAGCAGTGTAGTGAAATGGGTAAACGCTTATGAAGTTTTAAAGTTTCCACCAGGCTTAGGTGGTATTAAGGAATATTGTGGCATTTTGAAATCTTGGCGATATAATTGGCTGGGGCTTGTTGCTGATTGACAGTCATTCCCTATGGCCCCTTTTCTGTGCCCTGCCAGGGGGCGCTATACCCATTTCTTAAATTGATCCCACATTTCACTCTACAGATCTCAAAGCTCTCCCTCCACACCATTGACGACAAGCCAGCAGAGGAGCTGCAGTCGCTCTCCCCTGAGGAACTGGCAGCCCATAGCCCCGATGTGCTCAACAAAGAGATCGCCCTTCTGGAGGCACAATCCGCCCAGATGAAGCCCAACCTGGGCGCCATTGCCGAGTACAAGAAAAAGGTACCAGTCTTTGGCCTTGCAGTAAGGCCTGGTAGAAAGCAAACCTCCCTTTGACCAGCTTACCTCTCATCCTTCCTCAGGGCTTTGGGAGCGAGTACTGATGCTTATTCTGTCCTCCTGCAGGAGGAGCTCTACTTGCAGCGTGTGGCAGAGCTGGATGAGATTACCACAGAACGGGACAATTTCAAGCGTGCATGTGAGGACCTGCGCAAGCAGCGGCTCAACGAGTTCATGGCCGGCTTCAACATCATCACAAACAAGTTGAAGGAGAACTACCAGATGCTGACGCTAGGGGGCGACGCAGAGCTGGAGCTTGTGGATAGCCTGGATCCCTTTTCGGAGGGAATCATGTTCAGGTAATGACTGAACTTGACATGTTTCAGCTTCTGGTCGATGTGCACCAGCATTTCTCATATTAGGGGGGCCTTTATCTCTTTCCATTTGTCTGTGCAGTGTTCGACCCCCAAAGAAGAGCTGGAAGAAGATCTTTAACCTGTCTGGCGGAGAGAAGACACTGAGCTCCCTGGCTCTGGTTTTTGCCCTCCACCACTTCAAACCCACACCTCTCTACTTTATGGATGAGATTGATGCTGCGCTTGATTTTAAGAATGTGTCCATCGTGGCTTTTTATATCTATGTGAGTAACTCGTAGTCAGTGTTGGATGTGACTGTCCTCCACTACATTTAATTTCCTGCTTGACTGATTTTTAAAATGTCATCTTATGCAAGTCAAGTTCCAATTAATTGTGGATCTTTTCTTAGTCTGTAGGAAGGGATTTCACGTAAGTTTTGGATTGTGTGGGTGTTTTTTTAACCCAGCTTATAAATGGCCTATTCAAAGGAGACTGACTTTGAATAGCCTCAGTCCCACTTTATAACCACCTTTTTGTGGTGAGGCTATTGTGACCAGGAGGTAAAAGTATGGTCCACCTTAATTGGGAGGCTTCATAAGGTTTCATAAACCTTGCACAATGTGGACCAGTGGTTTAGTTTATTAAATATTTACAATAGCATCGTGAACTCCTGCAGTAATTACTTTGTTTAAAATGGATTAGTACATTATTCACTGGTGGTATAATAAGTCTCTTGTCTCTCCTCCACCAGGAACAAACCAAGAATGCCCAGTTCATCATCATCTCTCTGCGGAACAACATGTTTGAGATCGCTGATCGGCTGATCGGCATCTACAAGACTCACAACACCACCAAGAGTGTGGGTATTAACCCAAAAACCATCGCGTCCAAGGAGCTGCCCGAGGTGGCCACCGCCTGAACACCCTCAGCTTGAGCACTTTTTAGTCATAATCTAGGGATCATTTTTTCCCCAAACTTCTAAAAATTCTTGAGGCATTTTGTATCTATCTTAATTTTATCATAAAAGCTGCTGTTTTTTTTTTTTAATTTCATAAATAAAATCTTACTTCTGCTTTCTAAGTGTGGCTTAATCCGTTTCCTACATTGGTCTGACCGTTCGCTGTATAGATGCTTCTCACTTTACGATAATGTCACTTCCAATTGTGATTTCACGATAGTGAAACCATTTTGATCTGTTCCCCCGGCTACCGACATGCCGTACGATACTTGCTGATGCCAGCATCCACACAGCCACGCTTCCAGTCTCTGGTGATTAGTGGTTAAAAAGCCTAAGTGTCAATCATATTCACATTCGATTTAGGATGTTTTCAACAGAGTTCATTGTAACACGCTATATGGGGCATCTATAGTACCAAGCTGAAACAAGAAAACAAATTCCTTAAACATGGGTGATATGCATCTATAGTTGGTATGGGATCATTAGTTTCAGAATTGCTGTCGCATCATATAGATGGGTTCTACACAGTGGGGGTGGCTGAAGCTTTGTAAAGCACTTTGGGTGTCTTGAAGCACTATATAAATGTAACATTCAACTGTGGACATTTAAGTATACTGTCTAATTGAAAATGTTTCCAAGGTTAGTGACTGTAACTGCTCCACAATCAATAGAAGAGAAGCACCATGATTCTGTAGAGTTGGGCTTGGATCAGGGGATAAAAAAGCAGTGGGTCAGAAGCGGCCAGGATGCTGTGGCTACCTGTAAGCCCAGCAGACCTTAGATACGGGTACACACCCCCTTTAAGCTGTGAACACGAAGCATAAGTCAGCAGAGTGCAGAGACCTACAGAGCAACAGCACAACGGCTCAGACAAAAAGCATGAAGTGTGATTTTTATTCATTTAAAATGATAGCAGTAATGTTCACAACTTTTAGAAATTACGACCAGTGATATCTAAGCGTGAAATAACTCACACCTGCTCCAAATTCACAGCTTATTAAAAATTAAGTTCTTTTCAAACCAAGAGTCTCAACCAAGCTACTGTATCTGACTATAATTCTAGGAGAGTGGAGAGATTTCAGACCCGTCAAAGGGTCAGTTCAGCTCCAGCTTAAGCTGTATCAGATGCTGAAGGTGTGTTGGAGTGGAATGTGTAAAAGGGCAGGAAACACTGACGGGGTCGTTCAGGTACAGTATTTTGTTGCTTGTGCGGTCCAGGCCACGGTAACTGGTTAACCCTTTCAGGCTCAAATTAAGTTTTAGTAACAGGAAAAATCTGATATTTGGGGAAAATTATCATGAGTAAA
>JAODJU010000131.1:1260-13174 GCA_026776725.1 Gnathonemus echidnorhynchus | reverse complement strand
GGCAGCCAGTTGGTCCCCTCCCCACTTGTGAGTTCAGAATTATTAATTGATGAAAATAATTAGAAATAATTGATGAAATTAGCTATAGCCTGCGGCCAAACAACTTCACAGCAAATGAGACTGCAGGATCTCACCTGGTCCTTCCTTCCACTTATCGTCAGGTTGCTAATGGCCCAGGCAGCCTCCTTCTGGGTGCCAAAGTCTCCCTGGAGGTGGGGGGGTGTAGTGTTTAGCTTACAGTACTGTACTATAATGGGCTTCCACAGCATGAAGCGTGTCAGCATAAAGATGTAGGGGTTGAAGTGGCGAGTAAAATGATCTTGGAGGAACTTACCTTGTCCAAGAGGTGGATGATCAAAGGCACCAGGTTGGCTTCAATGACGGCCTGCACCTGCTGCTGGTTTCCTGCTGTGATGTTTGACAGGAACCACACTGCCTCCTACAGGTGGCACACACAAACAGCACTTAGGATCTGAGAAAATAGCAATGGCTACAGCGGGCCAGACCCTGGCATTTACCTTGTTGATCTTCTCCTTGGGGTGGGTAAGGAGAGCAGGGAAATGGGCCAGAGCTTCACAGTTCAGGACCACCTGGGTCTGCTCGTCTGTGCCTGTCACGATGTTCCCCACGGCCCTCAGCGCTGCAGTCTGCAAATGACCAGCAGGGGTCAGTATGCCAAGCTGAACACAGAAGTGGATGTGGCAGGGATTCCAAACGCTCGTACTGTGAGACCGCTGCTCTATGCAAGGAAGCACCTCTCTGTAAGCCTACCCATGAGCCTCACAATCAATAAACCATCAAGGACAAACGCATCTAGGCCAAGTGAGGGGGGGTTGATTGATAGCCCCTGTCCCGGTTCCCAAAGGCTGGGGGTCTCAGGTTTCCTGTTTGGCACTGTCTGCAAAGGTCGTTGGAGGTCAGTGCCCTGTGAATCTGGCAGCAGCACTGCAACTGCAGCTGGTGGGCAGCCCAGCTCTATGCAGTCAGAACCCCTTCTCACAGTACCAGATCACATGGACACACGCCAGGGCAAAAAAAAAAAAAACCCAACCAATGAAAAAGGAGGTGAGCTCCAACCTTCTTGAGAGTCAGGTGGCCACAATTAGCAGATGTGCTGCCCCCCCCCCCCACTTCTTAAAACGCTTTCAATATGTACATTTAATACATGCCTAAACCTATAGTAGGCAGGCACAGTAGGAATCCAGAGATAAAGGCGTGACACCAGTCTGGTATAGGAGCCAGGAAGTCGCTCCCAAGCAAAGTGACTAACCATGTGGATGCGGTGACAATGGCTGGCCGGACAAACCAATCAGAAAGAAGGGAACATCCAGTTCTACTGGAACACAACAGCTGCCTCCACCCAACAAAAGGCTAAACAACTGATTAGCAGGTGGGTTGTAATTTACGTAACACTAAGCTTTAGC
The DNA here is from genome assembly GCA_026776725.1 of Gnathonemus echidnorhynchus. Taxonomy (NCBI): domain Eukaryota; kingdom Metazoa; phylum Chordata; class Actinopteri; order Osteoglossiformes; family Mormyridae; genus Gnathonemus; species Gnathonemus echidnorhynchus. The sequence goes on along the minus strand of JAODJU010000131.1, from coordinate 11,750 downwards.
CAAATACAGGAACGTTCTGGGGTAAAGTAAACCGTTTCCTTGACCTAAGACACAAGAAGCAGTCAGTCATTGTGACCCAATCAAAAGTAACCTTATAAAAACAGCACCTTTACATGGAAAGGTTAAGAGGAAAAATACTTACAATTCAGCTGTAAAACAATTTACAAAGCAGAAGCACAGAGGTAAAGGATGTCAGCTGCCAGACGCAGGAACTGCAGCCCAAACTACCCACCTGAACTTTGACCTCCTGGTGGCTCAGAAGAGGCACGAGGTGTGGCACGATACCAGAGTCAATCACCATCTGAATCTGCTCATTTCCAGCATCCGTCAGGTAGGATAGGGCCCACACAGTGTCCACCAGGATCTGCGGCAAGACTCATTGTCAGTCAAAGCAGCGGACCTTCCAGATAGCAAGTAGTAAGATCTTCCAATCCATCTGGAGAAGATGCTCAAAATGACCTATGCTACTCTCATGGTCATACTTCACAAAAGCAGCAAGAATTCTACTTCAATACCCTCCCAGAACAATGCCTGCACACACTGACACTGCAGAGGAATCAATGAAGTCCATCAGTACTCACGTTAACGTCCGTGTGGTGGATCAGGACACACAGGGCTGGCAGGATCTGTTGGAAAGTAGTGTAAGCCAGGGGGAAAATGCAGGGTCTGGTATATCTCACCAAGATCTGTTTAGTCAATTTAACTGGTAAACATTTAGAATCATGCTGGAGTCTTATGAGTGCTCAGAATGGAGGACCTGGCCAACAGTGTTCAGGTTTCTACACTGGTCTCAGATGTTCGGGAAGCTACCTCCTGGATCGTCTCCATGGGTGGAGGCGGGTCCTTGTGACGGCACAGGTTCACCATGACCCAGGTCACATTTCGCAGGAACGTGATTGGAATGGAAGGACTGATGAAGGACAGGAGCGGCTTGACCACACCCAGGCTTATCACATAGTCCCTGCACTGAGGGCCATCACCTGAAGGAACATTTACAAAGCAGTTATAGGTGGCCGAATGCCGTAACTCTGCCTGTCGGTGGCGGTAGGGTGGAAGTGGCCGGCTGACCAACCACGTGGCCCCCAAAGTGGGCGTCACTCACCGATGATGTTGCCCAGCGCCCAGACGGCCTGCTCACACACATTCTGGTGGGGGGACTGCAACAGTCCCAGAAATAGGGGGACGGCATCTGAGGATAGAATGAAAACATTCTTAGTGTCCACAGAGAGATTTAGGGCCGCAAGTGAGGTCAATCACACAGAGCAAGGAAGATGACAACATACTGGACTGCACGACAGCCTGCGTCTGCTCCGAGGTTCCGGATGCGATGTTGGTCAAAGCCCAGGCTGCCTCAAACTGCAACGACGGGCTAAACAGGAACAAAACACACCGTGTCAAATGACAGGGGTCACTAAAATTCATCCGTCCCCCTCAGAAAACACACAGTAAACCCTCAAACATACACTACCAAAAAACCCAAAGTTTTTCTGTCCCCCAGATCTAGTCGCACTCAAAATAGAGCTACACAGACCTAAGAATGGAACAAACAACCAATGGACAGACTTAGGACAGTTTGTTGTGAAGTGCTCCCACGGTCCAAAGAGTGCTTACTTGTCATCTCGGTCCAGGCAGTGGACCAATATGGGCAGAATCCCAGACTTGATCAGGTCGTCGATGGGCGGGTTGCGGTCACTGGACAGCAGCTTCCTGTGAAGGGCAGAAGCGCGAGACGCAGGATCCTCTAAACCATCAGCTATCCACCATCCAAGGAGCCACTCGCAATGAGCAGCAGAGATGTATTCAAAAGGCACGTTAACAGAGTGAACTGGGGGTGGGGGGGCGCATTCCTACCGTGCGGCCTGCACTGCACTGAGCTGCACACCCTGGTTATCGCTGGTGGCGTTCTGGGACAGAGCAGAACAGACTGCCATTTTAGAAAGAACTTACAAACAGGAATACACTATTTGCAGAACAGTAAATAGCACAGCCACAGTAATCGAACACTATAAGCAAATGAGATGCTGACCATAACTGGAGACAGACCACCCTAACACAGCACTCATACTACAGCCAAGCCACACAATGTACCAGCCTCCATTACTGAGTGCCACATCAAAGCCACGACAAGCTTACCTGGACTATTGCTTCTAAAGAGGTGTTTTGCTGCAAAATAAAAATGCATCAGTGAAGCAGTGAAAATCTAAGCAGCAAAAGGAACAAATTTCAAACCGAACATAAAAACCGAGCTGTGAAAAAAATGGCAGTTTATAGAAAGAGGGAACACAGGAAACCACCGGTGTTTACATGTGAACCCAGTCAGTCATAGTAGGGTGTCAAAGGCCCTTACTGCTCTGAAGTCCCCATCCACATCAGAGTCCTCGCAGATATCTTCATGGGGAACGTTCCTTCGCTTCAGGAGGTGTTCGTCTCGTTTATTCTGGCATTGGGGCAGGGGAAGGCAGAACCGTCAGTCTCCTACGGACACTCACACAGCAGTTATGTCCAGATGAGTCAGACTCAAAGACCTGGATCGCTTTTGAAAAATCCCTCGCTTAATCTTAAGGCCGAATGCTGAACAGGGAGATAGACACACGTACCTTTCTCAGTTCCACTACAACCTCGTTCCGCTGCCTTCTCATCGTCTGCAAAAGGGAATTCACAAACACCAATGAGCACACGCGCCTCGGACACCACGTCGCGCGGAATGGTTCAGCTGAACAAAACTGAATACACCACTAGCACCCCAATCAAGCTCACGTACATACAAGTAACCCTGCGTCTGGTTCATTATCATAAACCTAGCACAGAAATGGCACTGGACCATTATTATAACAAATCCTGACAGGCAGAGCAGCGCAGCGGCGGAGCTCTATTTTCCAGGGCTCAATGGTGCCAGACCCAGTACAGGGCGTCTGCATACCGCACACCCCGAATAACGCCCTGAAAGTGACGGCTGATGTTAAACTTTATGCCTACACGATACTCACACGCCTCCGGCATTCAAACCTACCAAGTCAGTGCGCAAAAACTGACGATGATGAATATACAGGCAATCTGGTCATGAGTTTGGATGTTATCTTCTAAGGATCTACACAGCGCCTTTCCATACCGGGGCGGGGGGGCAGTTACTCAGAGCTGGCTAATCTACTTAAAATGTAAAAGCACAACACAGTTTTTGAGGGATTACACGAGAACTACCTGCATCTCGTCTCTGTACAGCGCCACCCGACGACATTTTTCCTGCCGGTCTTAAGTAAAGCTAGTTGTCGTTGGATAAACAGAGGTACAGGCACCGTGCAGTGCGACAAGAAACCGTCAAGCAGCTAACCGAATAGGAAAGGCTTGATTTCACAAGCGGGTGTTGTGCAAGCTCTCAGCTGGTTATCAGGCTGACTGGGTAACTAGGTAGCTAGATAATACAAACAGGGCACTACGGTTGAACGCTGAACCCTGTCCCGCCCTGTAACAAGGCGGCTCCTGTCCTGTCTAAACACCGTATCCAAATCATGTTTCGGAAAAAAAACACGGTCGTTAGTTAGTAACTACGCCAACTAACAAGCCTATGTAACGATGTAACCCGGTTCGGGTGCTAACAAGCAACACGCAGCTAACCCTTACAGCCCGAAGCAAGCCCCCATCCGCTGTTCCTGGGTTTTTAAAAGGTCAGAAGGCTGGCAGGCCCACTGCCCTGGGGGTCCGGCGGCAGAAAGCACACCGGAGCAGACGCCGCAACCGGGGCCCTACACACGCACACAGGGCCGGCCTTGAGATTACTCACCCTCCGGGGGCTTGGGGCTACCCGGCGCTAGCCAGCCGACTGGGCCAGGCCTCACCCGCCACGACGGGGCGTCCCGGCCCAGGCCGGCCAGCGACCGCCCATCCCACAGAAATGACCAACGACGCCACACCAGAGGCAGCGATTGCAGAGTAACGAGCCCCCGGGGAGCGGAAGGCGGCCCGGAATCACACAGAACCCCGAATAAAACAGCGGCGCAGCTAGCTGCGCGGCGGCGCTTCACCTCCAAATCCCGGCCCTTATTCTTGAAGTTCTTCAGCCTCTGGTTGTCCAGCTTCTCGTTGTCGGCCATGTCGAACCGCTAAGATATTATATATATATATTTCACTTTTTTTCTTTCTCCTTTATTGAGAGCGAACCAGTTAGCCGATCCCGTCCGACTCGGCGCCCCTCGGTTACCGGACTCTATTTTTTTCCGCTGGCTTTGCCGCAGTGCTTGCTGGGAACGCCGGCGGTGAAGGCCCAGCCTCGCTCTGGCTCCGAAGGGCGGGGCCCCGCGTCGCCCGTCCTCGCCGATTGGACAGATAGGCGCTGCCTCACCCTGCTCTGCCCACAGGTGGTGCCATGCCGCCCTGCAGCTCCCGCCGTTTAATAGTTTTCAAATTAATTTGAGTTTTCAAATGACTGTCTTAGTTATGGTACCAGATGAGCAATGCTGCCCAAATTCTTAGGGGCTTCCTTTATGTAATGAAATGCATTGTTATTAAACACATTAGTGAAGTCGCAGCTGGATTCTCCCTTCACTGCTTGATGGTTAACAAATTTGACAGATTTTGGCATTTGTTTCTTAGTTACAACCAGGGTGAGTGTAAAAATGTATTAGTGTTTCACTGAAGAAGCACATTGTTCACTTTACCAGCATCTTCTGTAGGTGTTTGAGGCTTCGGATGATTTAACTTGTCTGCCTTGTATGTGTTGGAATTCAAAGCATGCGTCACCCCTGAGGTCCAGAGGATTCCAGTGGCTTCCTGTGAAGCTCACATCCTGACAGAGGAACTCCTCAGCTGGACACCATTCTCCAAGTGCTCACCCTGGACACTGGTCTCTGGGGGCTGCATGGGGTACAAGGCAGGGGTACGCTCTGTACGATATACCAGTCCATCACAGGGCAGGATTCAAACTCTGTGTTAGGGTAGGTACCCATTAAGCTAACCCCACTCTTTACAGTACATATCAAGTGAACAGCAGAAATTGCTTATCATGCATTAAACCTCTAAAAGAGGTTTTTATCACATAGTCCCTCTAACTTCTCTAAAAGAAACGGGAAGTCACGTTGTTTATAGTGTCGTATTTTATTTATTGGACTTGTTAATTGTTGATCTTAAAATCCACCAGACTACTTTTATACAGGTTTAGAGTTTCGACAAAATCAAATACAAATTTCCACAAACATTTGGTAACGCATACATTGTTCTGGTAGAATATACAACCAAAAAAAGCACAGAAAACATACTAATTCTAGTAAATCATTACTCTGCCAAACAGGACGCTTAATGCTTTATTTTACATTTAATGGCTGTTGGGGGGGGCGGGGGCGGTTATGATAGCCTCTAATATGTACATTCACTTCCTGCAATTTCCCGTCTCTTAGAGACCAATGTGGAAATGACAGTAAAATGTGATGATCTCTACAGGCGATGCACATGGTATTTATTCTCCATTATACGCTGCACTAGAAACCATGATTAACTCTTGGCAAACAAAATATGAGAGAATAATCGTAAATATTTTCAAAAATAAGGCAGCAAGTACATATTCTTATTCGAAGGCTTCCAATTTTTCATTCAAATGTACAATTCTTATGCGTGCAAAGAAAATGAGTTCGCACACTGGAGGAACTGGTTTCACTAGCATTTGGGGGGGTCACACTGAGTTCTGTATTCATCTCGATGATGGGCAGCTCCATATCAAAATGTCGCACAGTCTGGCACACAGCCATGTACGTCCCTACTAGATACTACAAAGCCCAAAACCAATGACTTTTGGGTGCAGCTGCATACATGCTAACAGAGTGCAACACGCCAGGAGGTGAGTGCAGGCAACTCCATGTCACGTTCAGCCAATCTGCTTGTCCAAAGGTCAGATCTGGTTCTGAATCAATCACAGCTGCATAGATTACAGTCAGTTTGACCAGTATTGGTCACCACACCACAAACTAATCAATGACATAGGCAAATACGAATTTTAGTGATATTTAGTGATGAACAGATTAAGACCTAATTTTCAAATAAGCAAAACACTTTCAGAGTACCAAATTAGGAGCGGACAAACAGAGATATATTAATTAGTTTACTATATGGACCAGAATAAATAAATTTAGGTGAAAACCAATTGAAATGGTGAAGACAAAAACTGAACAAACACAGGTGCATAAATGAAGATGCCTTATGTCATATTCCAACACTCGTTCCAACTTTTGTCTCCATTGAATGGTCATCATAACAAGTGTCTAATGAGGACAAGTGGACTTTACAGAGAATCTGACAGCATTTGGTGAAGAGCCAACAGAGGGTGGTCCAGTGTCCATTGATGAAGGCTGCAGTGTCCAGAACAGCACCCTCTTCTGCCAAAAGCAGGGATGTGCAGAGTAACGGGGAAAAAAGTAGAGGGGGGGGGAGTTTTGGAAAATATTAGCAGATCGGCATAACGGTGCAGGTTTAAACAAATCCCAGGGCAGGTAGGTCAGCTAGCTAGGAAACGTGCCCCTGTATGTATCAGTAACATTAGCATCTAATGCTAACACTATGGTTGGGTTAGCATTAGTATGTTAGACTACTAGGAGGAAAGAAGTACACTGAACAGGTCTTCACAGAGAGTCCAGCAGAGAACATGACGAGTAGACGGGCGCCAGTGTCCACCACTCAGTCTTGTTAGGCAGTGCATCGTCGCTGAAAGATACGTCGGGCGACACTGTTGATGAGCTCTGTCTACATTCTGGAGGCGGTCAAAGGATAACGGCTAATTTTCCCAGTACCAGGCAGGTCAGTGGGTCACACACTGGATCATGGATGAGGGTCTAACACTGGCATCCGGAAATATGGGAAAGGGGCATCATCTCCAAGGTTATTGATTTTCGTAAAGAGTGATGCAGACTTATTCCCATAAAACATTACATTTACGTGGGCTAGTGACTACACTCTGTGATTAAACACCTCTGGAAAATATCATTTCGATCAAAACCTGAATTATCTCGCGGCGCAAATGTTGATATTTTAGGTTATCGTGTCTGATACACAAATTTTTATTGTCCAAAGCTTTTGGAATCAGAACAATGATGTGAAGCAAGTTAGGAGCCCTACCTATCCCAGGTAAATGGTGTCATTGATCAGTAACTCTTGAAAACTAAGGTTTTTTTTTTTTTTTAAACTATTATTATTATTATTACTGTTATTCAGCAACCCACAGGGTACATGCGCGGGTATTATGAGGGTCATCATTCATTGGGGACATTCCTAACCATTTCTGAACCAAAAAACGTGTGTGGGTTCCATGTTGCAGAGGATGGGACAGGTACAGTGAATATTTTAGGTAGAAACAGTTCCTCAAAAAATGCAGGCTTGGCTTTTTAAAATGATATATATTTATACCTCCATTCAGCCACTGGTCATAACACTTACACCCACACACGCGCACACACACATGCTCACTGTTCCCCAGCCTTGCCGCTGTTCTTGAACTTGACGACCATGACGGTGATGTTGTCGGGGCAGCCCCTGTAGAAGGACTGCAGGACGATGCTCTTGGCGCCGAAGTGCGGCTCATCTAGGCGCTCCTTGATGAATCGCACCGCCTCCTCGTTGCTGAAGGCGTCCCACAGGCCGTCGGACGCCAGGATCATGAACTCAGGCTGCAGCTTGTCCAGGTCGAAGGCCAGGATGTCGGGGTCTGGGATGACCACGTTCAGGTTCTTCAGGGGATAGTCGCCCAGCGAGCGCGACATCGCCAGGATGCCCTGGACCCGCCACGACCCATTAAAGCTGATAAAGCCCCCTGAAGGACACAGGAGAGAATCAGCGAACAATCTAAGAATCGAGGTCTTCCCTCTAGCTAAAATAGTGATGAGTATCCAACTTGCCACATAGGGGACCAAGACTCATTTCCCTCCCTGGGATTATGGTTCCTTCAAGGCTGCAGTTAGTGGTCAGACTGATGGACTAGTAACCAGTATGATGTTGGTTCAAATCCCTCGTAAGACTGCAGATATACTACCTTCATGCCAGGCTTTGCCCATAGGTAAACACTACTTGGTAACTGAAGGCAGGTTTTCCAGGCAACCCTGATGTCTCCTCAGATCCATTAAAGATGTAACCATTAAGAACAGAGAAAACCCACACTGGCATCAGGGTGACAATACACAGGGCAACTCTGAGCAATGCTACTGACTAATGTTGCTTGGGCACTTTCCCATTGATACCGAGCAGGAAATATCTATTTAAAAATCTTTGATTGGCAGTGGGCAACTTTTCACAATCATCCATATGAAGATATGTTGCCCTTTCTCTCACCTGGTTGACAATTGCCCTGCAACATTCCTCACAAAGTTGCCCTGTGTATCATCACCTTAAGACTAAATCTTAGCCAGACATGAAGGTTGCAGAACCATATACCAATGCCGCAGGAATGCTGTGAGGGCTCCTCACATACTTTTAGGGATCTGGGTCCCCAAAGCACTCCCCAACGTTCAGCTTCATTTACAGAGAATAGCATAGAAAGAGTAAAGTCAGCTCTTCTTGAAGAGTAGTTAATCAGTCAATTACAACCAGTCTCAAAGTTTGACCAATAGAAAATCCTCAAATCATATTATTAATCTCAGATTAGTGTGAGATCATCAATATAAAATTTAAGCTTCCAGAAAGTCCACGTGCATCTCACAGACCAACCAGCAGGTGGCAATGGCCAGCTGCTTTTAAATATCGAGCTAAAAATAAAACAATAAAATCTGTTTGTAGCCTCTCTTGTACTTTTAAGTTTGACTGCACTGAGACTTTAAAGTTAATAAAACCATTAAAATACAGGGAATTAAACCTCCCTACAAAAGCAGCCACCGTACAGCACAGTCACAGAGACACACGGCTCAGCAGAAGCCAAACCCAGCCATGACGTGAGGGCTTGCTGCTCACCTGCCCGCTTAATCCGTTTGCGCTCCTTCAGCTGGTACGGCTTGTGATCATGGGACAGAGCGATTGCGTTGCCGTCCTTGTCACACAGGACACCCCGGGAGTCACCGACGTTGGCCACCGTCAGCTCCTTGTCGGACAGCAGGGCAATCAGGCAGGTGGTTCCTTAAGAGGGGGGGCAGGGGGGCAATCAGTGGGGGGAGGAGGGACACTAAGTGCCAGTGATGGTGGCGCATCATGGAGATTTTTATTACAGAAGGAAGAGAAAGGCAGAGAGCTGATTCCCGCCCGAGCCAGAAATGTGGGCGGGAGACGGAATCTGCCCTCTTAAGCAACACAAACACAGAGCAGCACAAGGGGCCTTGAGGGTCGCGTTTGGGAGGGAGCAGGGAGCTCGTCTGGGACATAAACCCTCAGCTGCCTTCCCAGTGCCGCTGGTGGGGACGACTGGCGCCTAAACACAAGCTCCCCCTGGCCTAGGGGGCGGGGTCTTGCAGCCGCCTTTGTGGTTTCTAGTATGCTAATTTAGAAGATTTTTGGTTTCAATCAAATGTTAAGCTGTGCTGAAAACGTGGCAGGATCAGAGGTCATGTCTTACTGGCTGAGTGCATGATGGCCAGAGGCCCGTGATACACACATCCAGACAGACAGAGAGACAGACAGATGGAGAGAAACCCTGACAGAGACAGACAGAGAGATGGACGGACAGAGGGACAGACTCCTTGTTAGACGCTGACCATCTCACAGCTACTGCTGTAACAATGAGAAATTCTCTGAACATGAGCCTCCCCCCATTTTGTATCCCTTAGGAGCCCTTCTGCTGCACCATCTGCCAGGCTCGGGGGCAGGAGCGGGTCATAGGGGGCGGCCCTGCTCTCTCGAGGGGGGGGCGCACCCCACTATGGGCCAGGAGGGGCAACCTCCTCAAATACGGCTCTTGGTGAGCGCCCTTCGGACTTGAGAGGGAAGCCAGGCTGAAAGAATCGGGATAATATACCAGCAATGACACCGTGGGGGGGGTCCCAGGCCAGCGTTAGCTTCACAGGCCTCAGCCCCCAGGGGGCCCCGCAGGCAAATGCAACTCAGGTGTTGAGCCTTCGTAAGAATCTGGTAATCAAACCAGCGTGCTCTTTAAATGGCGCACAGTGCCTTGCAGATTGTGTGCCCGTGCACATAAAAGGCCATAATCTCCTGGGAAGCAGGTGAGATAGACGGAGAATTCTTCTGTGACCGGGGGCGGGGGCACAGCATGACCACAACAGGTTGGGAGCCGTCGGCCTGGATGGTGAGGAGGCCTGAACACTCAAGCGGTTTAACTGGAAACCATCAAAGAGATGGGGGACTCTCTGTCTCCTTAACACACACACGCACGCACGCACACACACGCACACACACGCACACACACGCACACAACTGACCATCGCTGCAAGACTTTCACCTTCCTTTTACTTAAAGCAACACAATTCTCCTCCAAGACCTCCAACAAAATTCAAAGCATAGCTAAAGCTAGGAAAAAACGGCAAAGCACCTTTGCCACATGGGGGCATCCCTAGGGGGTCCGTTACACACACACCCCC
>JAODJU010000130.1:29328064-29341317 GCA_026776725.1 Gnathonemus echidnorhynchus | reverse complement strand
TGCTATAGTGTTTGGGTGCGCCGCGCTAATTTACCCGTGAAGAATGGTGCGTCGCATTAGTTCCGCTTTTGGCGCTCTGTAAATTCGAATTAATCGATTAAATCGATTTATCGCCCAGCTCTACTCGACACCTAAGCAGTCCATTTATGCAAGGCATGGGGTAACTCTCAAAATGGGCAACCATGGTTCAGTCAGTGGAAGTCATTGCAAAACCAAAGGGTGTTGATTCATTGTTGTCATAGATCTGCTCTATGGAATAGTGGCTGGTTTGCCAGACTATACAGTTCATGGGACCCACCCACATGCCACAATAGGATACTGTTCCTGTCCAGTGACCAAGAACTTGTGGGAGGCATTTGGGATGAGGATAAGAACCCAATCACCAGGGTGGAACCCTTGGACCTGAGCAGGCTGGTTGTAGGCCTGAGGTTGCACTTGTTAGGATTGTTCCTTATGCTGGTTGATTATTGGCTTGACTTTTTAATCCTTTCCTGCAAATCAGAATGTGCTTCACCATTGTGTCCTTCTCGGACAAGGAAGTACTTATTAGGAAGATGGTCCAACATTCTCCATTACCCCCGGGTCACCAAAACCAATTGTATCACTATTGATCATTTGGAAAACAACTGCCGCTTTGACACCTACTGAAAAAGCTCAACATACAGGATGTCAAGGCCAGAGGGGGCTGACTTTCTTGTTCATTGTCTCCTTTCTCAGCTTACACTAGAAAAGAACAGCTGCAGAGGGTTGAGCGGGATGGGCTAGTCGATCTGGTTTGATTGGCATCGGTCACGGAACCAGGGTATCATGGTGGTAGGTGAGAGGCCAAACCAGGCCAGGATCTCTGCCTTCAAGGTGTCATAGTCCCAAATTTTCCATCAAGCACAATAGTCAGCAGTCCAGACATTAACGCATTTGATTTATCATGAAATATCAGGCAGCATGGATCATGGGTCTTCAGAGATCTTGCCACTGCTTTTTGAATTGATGTAGCTCTTCGTGCTGAAGGTGAAATGAGACACTCATTGTGCTTGTATATGAGTAGAGCAGCAGACTGGCAATCTGCTGGGTCCGTCCGACATTTGTATAACGCAGCTCAGCATTTGCTCATTTCACAGGCCTGAGCCAGTCACCAACCAGGACCCTGTGTCTCATCACTGCCACCCATGATTTTATGGAACTGCAAGCAAGTTGCCATTTAACCCAGTACTTTTATGTCCCATCAGATTATGGGTAATCAGTAGCTCATTTTTGTCAGTGTGGAGGTTTTGCAGATAAAGCTGTTTCCTGTGTATATGATATGTACCAGACAGGTTGAAATAAACTGACTAATTTAGCATTACCGTTAACACTTATACATGTTGTTGCAGTGTTCCCTCTATCTTTTCTGTATCATTTAACAATGATAAAAATGTGAGATGAATTCCATTATGCCCTGATCATTTTACTTTATAAAAACAAGGGTATTAAATCAGACTGTGGGAATTACAGGGGCATCTCACTTTTTTCCATTGCTGGCAAGATCCTTGCTTGAGTCATCATCAACCGACTCATCGCTGTTTTTGAGGACATTCTTCCAGAGATTCAGTACGGCTTCAGAACTGGTCGAAGCACCGTGGACTTGATTTTTACCTTGAGACAGCTACAGGAAAAATGCATCAAACAAAACATGGCTCTCTACTCTGCATTTATCAATCTGATGAAAGCCTTTGATACTGTCAACAGGAAGGCTCGTTGGACAGTCCTTGAAGACATTGAATGTCCACAGAAATTTGTGAAAATCATCCAGCTCTTCCATGAAGGCATAAAAGGCCAGATCCTCATCCAGTGGGGATATGACAAATGCCTTTAAGATCAGCAATGGAATGAAGCAGTGCTGTATAATTATAAAAACTGGTGCCAAAAATTAATTGCAGCCAGGATAAAATGCCACAGTACAGAACCGGCAGAGATCACAACCACCAACTTTCGGTGCCCCTACTGTTCCAGATTATGTGCCTCACGACTGGGGCTGCAGTGCTGCATACAGATGATTCATCACAATGACTTGTCTTCTTCAGATCAGAAGGACAATCATACTGAATATTTAAAGCATTTAAACAATGTTAAAAACAAACAGTTAGTGTATGTAATTATTGGTGATGGAAGCGAGCCACCTGACTGGGTCATGAATTACAATGAACCCCCTCAGCCCACTGTGGCAGGGCTCCAGACTAATTTTCTCCACTACTAGCACTGGTGCTCCATACTGAACATTTTAGGAGCACCAGCATAAGTGCACCACTTATATCGACATTCAATGTAACATATTCATATGTTTTCCATCTCAACTGTGTTATTGATAAATGCTTTTGAAATAAGTATAGAATTTACAAAAATAATGTGATATTTTATTTTAAAGGATCAAATCACAGACTTCAAAAGAAATCTTTAAGTTAAATAAATAATAAATGTTCAAAGGTACTTCATCTGCTGCTATTCCGTCAGTGCATCTATCCCTGCATAGATTATGCTTCAAGCTGTTGTTGTATTTTATGAGTGTTTCATGAGGTACTTTACAAAAGAAATTCAGGAACCTAGTTCCTGGTTCTGAGTTCCTGGGCCATCTGGACTGGGAACTTTTGTAGCTCCTGCCACTTTCGTATGTCACTTTCCCACTGTAAGACAGAACGTTATGCTAAACAAGCATGAAAGATAAAATAAAGTTCATAGTTTAAACTTCAGACATAATTTCATAGGAAAATATGCTACTACCCCAAAACAATGGATAATGAACAAATCATTTGGTTTGTTATTTGATAGTTATTGGGTGGATTGATTACGATCATCATAGGACACTATGGCATGTCGGTTTACTTTTACAGTTTTTCTCACTTGCTTTGATGCATTTCTCACAACAGAATTGAAGCATTTGCCTGAGTACTAAAGCAACTGCAAAATGATGAAAACAACCAGAAATTGCTGTTATGATCTCCACAACTGACTAGAGATTGTGGGAATTGAACAAGCAGTTTTAAAAACTTCAATTCTGTTGTGGGAAATGCATCAAAGCAACTGAGAAAAACTGTAATAGATTTATATACTCGTCTGGCATGTCATATTGTAGGCCACACTTGTGTCTTGTGCATTGACCTCAGTGCTTTTCTCCTTCTTATAGGAGAGAGCCAGGGTGTGACTGTGATGCCATATTGGTTGTTTGAAGGGCAAGCCAAACGAGAAGCTGTATTCCAGGTGAGAAGATACCGAACAGCCATCATTATCCCAAAGTAGAATATATACTACAGTTTGATATTTCTGCTCCAAAATCTCAAGGACTCAGTTGTAATTGCAAGAGGTATTTAACTCTGTTAACCTGCCTAAGGCACTGGGGTTGCTTAGACAGTATCATTAAGCATTATTCCACTTGCCGTGACTTTGCTTTCCTACTTGGAAAGGCATTATCTTAGACTGTTAACAGTGCAGCCCTGATTGAATAGGGCTGGACATTGGCATAGATGGCCTGATTCGATGCGATTACGATTCACAAGATAGTGATTTAATAAAATCCAATTAGATATCAATTTGATAAGAATGAGATAAGAAATGCTATATAGCAGCTTTCCATATTTGGAAAGATTAAACATTTCCCATGCCAGTGAACGCTCAAACTCCTTTAACCGCCAAGCAAGACATACTTTGGCGTATGCAGTGCTTTTGTTTGCACTAATGTGCCATTAGTGTTACAGTTTTTCTCAATTGCTTTGGCACATTTCATGAAACATACTTAACATTCTCATGACTATGAGAGCATTTCTCAAAACAGTTCACGCACAACATTTTTGATGATTTTGCTGCAAAAAGTCTGTAACCAAAACAATTAACAGCTGTCTCAAAAGCAAATAATTCCACCAATGAATTGGTTAGTGTCACCAAAATGAAAAGTGCAGTCAGTATCATTTTAACGATGAGTCAAAATGTTTAGATATATTGTGAAAATACCAGTGTAAGTATGCTCTTGAGCTCCAAAATTCTGAATGATAGTTGTTTTCTGCTTTTTCATTGTCACTGATCGATCATTTTCTTTCAGCAAACCGATACCTCTTCTTGTAGTAGACACCAGTTATATCATTTCAAGGCTCTACATTACAGTATGTACAGTATGTAAAGGCAACTCTACAGTTGCAAGGATTACTGACTTTCGCATTGTTTTCTTAATGGGTGAATGGTATGCTAATGGCTCATTTGCAAAAACAAAACTTGTGATGCGCTGAAGTACATCGCTGCTGGTGTTTAAAGGAGGTTGAAAAAACGTTGGCAGTTCTAACGTTAAAAAGCTCAAAATAGAACACAAATTTACAAATGCAGTGTCCATCCATCTCATGAATACATCAAAATATTTTGTCCACACTTTTCCCTCTGCAGGTCTTGTACTCAGCCAGAAATGTTATACCTGCAGACCTTTAGTTACTTTTATTTGCTTCTGTGTTACCCAAAACATCACAAGATCACTGGTTCCTAAGGCGTTACTAATAAATGAAATGATTACTGACTTTAGTCTTGGTGCTCCATGCCTTACTGAGACCTGACTTAAACCATAAGAATTCATGGCACTAAATGAATCTACTCCAAATGAATACAACAGTTATAAGCATAACCCTCGACCAAATGGCAAAGGTGTTGGTGTTGCTGCAATATTTCTGTCCAACCTAGGAGTGTCCGAGAAAAGTGCTTATAGCTTTAGCACATTTGAAATCCTTGTTCTTAGCCTTGCTGGCGCGTCCCTTTGTAGTTCTTCACCTCCAATCACCACTGGTTTTGTGTATAGACTGCCTGGTCCCTACAGTAATTCTCTAAAGGAGTTTGCAGATTTCTTAACAAACCTGGTGGTCACCACTGACAAAGCCGTGATTGTTGATGATTTTAATATTCACATGGAGAATGACGGTCATCTTTTAACGACAACATTTGCTGCTATTCTTGAATCTGCTGGTGTGCGTCAGAATGTAGTCGGGCCTACTCATGCCTGCAACCATACCCTGGATTTGATTCTTACCCATGGGGTTCCGGTGGAACTCAGAATCCTCTACTTTCAGTTCATTGCTTGTTAACTTTTGAAATACAATATAGCCTCCCTTCGGCCCCAGCTCTGAAGTTTAGTACCAAATGTTCCATAACCTCATTATCTACAACAGTGTTTCTTGACCAACTTTCACAGTCCTTCAAACTTTCACTTGAATTGAAAATGAACTTGAACAGGTAACTGAACATCTAAGAAATTGTTTCGCAGCACTCTAGATCAGGGGTAGCCAATCTTATCCACAAAGGGCCAGTGTGTGTGTGGGTTTTTGCTGCAACGCTCTAATTAGATTACTAATTAGAGGACTGACACCTGGGTTTGAACAGCTGACCTGTAGGTTATCCCAAAAACCTGCATACACACCGGCTCTTTGCGGATAAGATTGGCCACCCCTGCTCTAGCTCTTGTAGCTTCACTTACGAAAATAAAGCATAAGAAACCTGCCCCCTGGTACCCCGATCATACGCATGAACTTAAACAGGCTTCAAGCAAGCTAGAGCGCAAATGACACCCAACTATACTAGAAGTTTTCAGATTTGCCTGGAAAAGAGCCTTTCTAAGTATAGACAAGCACTAGTGACTGCTAGGTCTGTGTATCTCTCCAGATTAACAGAAGACAACAAAAACAATCCTAAATTGCTGTTTGAATCTGTGTCTAGTTTAACACAGAATACTTCAATGTTTAACACACAAATCCCACAAGTTCTTAGGAGGGATGACTTTACTACATTTTTAATGGTAAAATAATTGTCAGGACCAGCGCCCATCTGACCCTGCCCATTGTGTCTCCTGTCGTTTGTGGGGGGTAAGTAAGTATGACTTATTTCGTTAAGTCTGGTTCATTTAAGTGGGAGTTCCGTTCCATCAACGTGTCTTAAATAAATCCCCACTGAAGTACCATAGTAACTTGCGCAAGTGAACAAGTCTGCTCTGGCCCAAGTTAACTGTCTCACTTAGTTTCAAAGAACGTCCAACGTGTGGAAACAGAATCCCAAAAGATTGTTCCATCGGACAAAATTCTGCGCTCTCACTACTCATGTCATGTAATGAATATAATAAAGCCTATAAAAATCATGTCTCAGCATTCCAATTAATTCCAAAATAACTAAAATAAAAGCGTACCCATATTACAAAGGTCAAACATGAAATGCAATGATAAAATAAAAAAAATCTGTTAAAATAATATGAACAGGAAGATATTTTTATATTTTGTTTAGTCACAGTCAACTTTGAAAGTTTATTAGTAAGGAGCAAAGACAAGATTCAGTCATTTGTGCAGAACGTTTCACACGGATGCGACTGAAAGTATTTTACGGAGATCAAATAATACAGAATAACATTATACAGTAAGAATGACATGTGAACTCAACCCAGAAGGTTCCCCATTGGCTATGGGGTTCAAACCAGGAACTTTCATGGTGTGAGACAACAGTATAAATCACTGTGCCACTGTACTAGGTACTTGTAATATTTACATAAGTTATGCATTTAGTTTGTCTGCAATTCTTTGCCAAGCCAACTCCCTGGCTGTATTTACGGTCACAGTATTGCCTTTTTTAGCGATTACATCTTTGTATACTTCATACAGCTCCACCAGCGTTTGTTCTGAGGCAGAAAAAAATCACTGCTCTTGTTTTACACTCTTTCTGACTCATTTGATCAATCTATCGTTCAGCCATTCATTTGGACATCTTAAATATCTCGGGTCTGTCTTGTTTGAGCCTTGATTAGTTATAGCTGAACTGTATTAGTGGAATGACTTCAGGCTAAGTTTTAGAGATGGCGCTAGTTTGAGTCTGACTTTTTTGGGAAAGTCTGGCATTCTTATCTACTTTCATGGAATACCCCCGGTTATGTTTAATTATCCTTGCGTTCCAGTTCTTGTGTTTAATTCACAGAATATAGTTAATGTTTCCTAATTTTTTGCATTAAGTTCCCTAGTTTCTCTCTTTGTTAATTATTATTAGTTCTACCTGTTGCCCGTTTTATGTGCTAGTGCTTGTTAATTGTTCTGTTCTGTTGCTCATTGTAGAGCCCTGCATTGGGACTGGGATCCCGTGGGTCCCATGGGACCCAACCGAAATCTCGCGGGAGCGGGTGGTTTTAAGGTTGCGGCTGGCGGGAGCGGGCGGCTACAAATAGATAGCGGGTCCCAAGATTTTTGGCAGGATGGAGAATGTAACTGATGTTGATAATAAAATTAACGCTGGAGAGTATGAAACTAAAGAAAAGACTGGAAAATCAGATATCTAGGAAAAGCTTTAAAATTGTTACAAACAAAGAACGTATAGAGCTGGACTTTGTGTGTTGTGAGAAGTGTGGCAAAGTGTTTGTATACAACGGGCACAAATCTGGCACTTCAGGGTTGAGGCGACACACCAGCTCCGTACTCCGCGGTCAGAGGAAGCTGTTTTTCCAACACTATTTGATTTTCATGTTTGTTCTGAACCATTTTATTAAGTTCTGATGTTCAGCTAGTTTGAATATATTTCTTTGAAATAAGGTTCAGGGTTCTCTTCAGTTTTAAGCTGCTCTTGTTTGTTTATAGTAATGTGATATTTAAACATTTGTTATATAGATTTGGTTATTGTTTTTTTAATAACTGTGCAGATATTTGCACATCTGATTAGTTTTTGGGTTCAGTTTACATTTATTTGCGATTCAAAGTTGAGAGATTTTGGTTGAATTAGTTTTATTTATTCAGTTCTTGTTCTACTGGAATAAAACATTCAATGCATATAAACTTATTTCATCGTACATTATATCCATTAATGGGTCTGCAGGTGTAGGCGGGATTGGACAGAGACAGACAGCGGGAGCGGGCGGTAATGGTCAGAAATTCAGCGGGAGCGGACGGGTGCGGCATTAATAAAACAGTCCCGCGCAGGGCTCTAGCTCATTGTTCTGCACCCTGTGATTGGTTAATTGGTTATGTCCTACACCTGTTCCTTGTTTGCCCTAGTTTTCTATGAATATTTAAGTGCCTGCCCTGCTCTGCCCCACATCTGTAGCTAAATACAGGTACCAGCCTTCTGCTTGTCCTGCTTGTACTGGTAATGACACATTTGAATTTTTGTTTTATTGGAAAGAATTTGAAATTTTTAGTTTAATTTCCTTCTGCAAATCTTCTACTAGCCTTTTAGACCCAAATCCTATGGAATTCCTTAAGATTGCACCACTGAGCAGTACTCCCCTGTTAAACTTGTGTCTTAGGCTTGGATGTGTTACAAAACCTTTTAAAATAGCTGTTATTAGACCTGTTCTAAAAAAAATACATTTTGAACCTAGTGATTTAGGAAATTATAGACCTCAAATCTTCATTTCATTTGAAAGCTCCTGGGGAAAAGGTTGTTTATCAGCTGTCTTTCCTAGAAAAAATAATGCTAATGAATTATCAGTCAACCTTTAGACCAAACCATAGCACAGAAACAGCTTTAATTAAAGTAATGAATGATTTGCTTATGGGTTCTGGCCGTGGCTGTATATCTTTGTTGGCGTTATTAGATCTAACTGCAGCATTTGATACTGTGGACCATAATATTCTTTTGGACTGGCTAGAATCTGTGGTTGGCATTATGGGGACAATTCTCTCTTGGTTTTGCTCATCTTATTGGTTTCTGATCGTTATCAGTTTGTCCACATGAGCAATGAATCTTCCAAACCCACTAAAATTAAATATGATGCCCCACAGGGATCAATGCAGGGCCCACTACTATTCATTTTATATAAGGTACCGCTTGGTAACATTATTAGAAATCATGGTTTTGGGTTTCATTGTTATGCTGATGATACAGTTATATATATCTGTTAAACCATATGATGCATTGCAGCTCTGTGGATTAGAAGACTGTCTATGAGACATCCAGTGTTGGATGGCAAAAAATTCTTATGTTAAACACAGAAAAAACAGAAGTAGTACTAGTAGGATCTAAGGCTGCTTGAAATAAGTTTGACAACCTCTACCTTAGTGGTCTTTCTACTCAGCTTAACACAGTGGCCAGAGATCTTAGTGTCCTGGATTATTCAGGTCTACTGCTATGCTCCCTTTACTGGCTTCTGATTAAGTCTCAGACAAATTCCATCCATCCATCCATCCATCCATTATCATAACCACTTAATCCCCACTGGGGTCGCGGAGCCTATCCCGGGAATGGGTGCAGATGGGAACCAACCCTGGACAGGCGCCAACACACCACAGGGCCAATTTAGACTCGCCAATCAGCCTACCCTGCATGCTTTTGGACTGTGGGCAAAAACCCATGCGAACTCCCCACAGAAAGGACCCAGGACCAAACCCATGATCTTCTTGGTGTGAGGAATTGGAGTGCTGATGTTCAGGGACTCCCTATGCCTGTGTTCCCACCTGCCTCTCCCTCCTACTTATGCTGCCATAGCCTTATCTGCTGGAGCTTACATATTGCACTCACCTAACTGTTTGCACTGCCTCTAGTCTCACCTACTTTGGCTAATTGCACATTTTATCTCCCCTACCACTCCTGGGTTGTGCTGCCTGGAGACCCTAAATTGTCATGATATTCTACCTACCCTGCTGCCTGTGACATCTCCACTACGTGTTGCGTCTTTCCAACCTGAACGTCCTTCTGTCTGTGTCATCTCTCCTGCATGCCCTGCTGCTGTACATCCTGTTCATCCTACCATTTGAACTTCTGAAGCAGCACCAGCACCTGCCTGCCTCCCGCTTTGAGACTCAAATCTTAAAATTTATACAGTGTGAATTGGGACTTTGCCATCTTGCTTGTTTGACTTCCTCTGCCAGCCCCCAGACGATGGGCTCCCCCTTTGAATCTGGTTCCTAGAACTTCCTTCTAGGGAGTTCTTCCTTGCCACTGATGCCTCTGGCTTGCTCACTGGGGGTTTTGGGCAGGGATAAAGTAAAGCGCTTTGAGACAATGTAAGGTTGTGAAAATGCGCTATACAAATAAAATTGAACTGAATTGAAAGAAACAAATAATCAACAATATTCTTATAACTGACAGCAGGCCAAATACAATAATATCCATTTTCTCTTTACATCATTTCCTTTGTTTTATTTCGCTTTTATATAACATTATTTCACAAACGGTGTACTGAAAATCACTGGTGTGAGAATGAAGCCTTACTTGACTTGCTTGCATTCACATGCTCGGAGTATTCCATTACCATGACTGACATTGCACCGAGATGGCAGCGTAAGGCGATTACACAATACTAATGCAACCCTCCCATAGATGAGAGAGAAAGCAGGGTCACCTATACAGTAAGGGGATCAACCGATACAAGTAAAATGGGTTTGGCCCATTCTTTTGGCCGGTAGTGTGCAGAGGTTTCCTTGTGCTTTTTCCTCACCGGTGTGTTACACAATTTCTTCTAGGAAAGAGCTGTATGGGTGTAGATTATTTCAGAATGCAGCAAAACCACAGACTTCTATGAAGAGTTGCTTCCTTTGCACTTCTGCTTGCGCAAAGCAAATAGCTGTCAGCATATTATAGTTTTTTACGACGACTAACAACCGTTCACCTATACTTAAAACACTTTTTCTAAACTCTAAGCACAGCAGCACGTGAATATCACACAATTAGCCAAACAGTAAATTTTCTGTTCAAAACCAGATTTTGTTAATGACGGTTTTTCTGAATTGCTAAAACACTAAACCTCATTCCTGAAACAAAACTGCCAATTGCCAAACTTATTTATTAAATTGGTCACTCCTTTGGCAAAATTTTAAACAGTGATCACCTAGTTAGATGTGATTTGCAGATCTGCGTCACTCTTTTTCAAAACTCTAAACACATTCTCATTCATCAAAACACATTTTGCACCGTGGTGAACTTGTGAACAACATGGAAAACACAGGTTGCAAAAGTTAAGTACTGCCTGCACACAGTAGTCATCATTTAAACACAATGACTCAAAACTGTTCACATGTTTCTAAGCATGAGAAGAAGCCAAAGAGTGACTAGAACATAGAATATGTGCCAGATGAGAGTGCAAGTGCCATAGGTGAGTTGAATTTCGACATCAAAGTACAAATGGGTCACACAGAGGTTTGTGCCCACATTGCCAGCAAGGGGGAGCGCTTCCTGTGATGTAGACAAAGTGTTCTGTCCTGACCCAGCCCTGAGACTTGGTGATGAGGCTGAGCGAATTTTCTTCCTTGACTCTGGTTTGACAGTTGCACAACTTATTCTAATTTGGCTCTCATTTGGATTTTTTTACTTTGTCCTTTACAGGTTTTTTTGGAGTACAGAATACTGCAAACATTACATATCAGCTTAGTATAATTATATACAAACATTTTTGGTAGACAATTTTTTTTTTTTACTATAGTCTCTTGGTTTCCAGTTTTGCAGCTCAACATGCCCAAAAGACCACATCACAGTAAACGTTTCTCTACATCAACTCCGGTCCTGGAGAGCTACCGTCCAGTAGGTGTTCTATCATACCCAGCTTCTGATGAACCACACCTGCTCCTGGTATTTACCTGAGAACAAGTGTGGCTCATCAGAAGCTGGGTATGATAGAAAACCTACTGGACGATAGCTCTCCAGGACCGGAGTTGGAGACCCCTGCTCTACATGCCAGCAACAGTTGACTGCTAGTGTTTTCAATTTTTTGCTGTAGTGTGTAATGACTGCTCAGTAGTATTTATGTACCAACTGGCTTGATGCGTGATCTGAAAGCAGTGTTTGCTTTTAAACAAAGATGATGTAGTTTTGAGAAGATTGTTTGATTCTGCAAGACGAATCAAAGGTTTTGGGAGTGTAGCTTAAATTTTAGGGTTTGTTGTGTTTTGAGAAAAGGAGAGGAGATTTTAGGAAATGTGTTTTAGCAATTTAGAAAAACTGTAAGATAGGGTGTGCATGAGTTTACACCAAATCCTCTGGTGTCCTCACAGTCCAAATGTATATATACATTTTATTGTCATGTCATGAGTGGGGCTCCGCAAATTCCTTGTGTAGTGGGTTGAAATGGGGTGCATATCCCTTTAAAGATGAGCCATTGCATTTGCGCTACACCTGAGGCAAATTTACTTGTCACATGACACTCGGTAATTAGTCTGGAGGCTATTTTATGGATTTGGCTGGGAAGTAGTGGGGTGAGTGGCAAGATTAAGTGCCGTTTGTTTGCCCCCTTTCCATCTGCATTGGATTCCTGCTGGTTCCGTTCCGTTCCGGCTGTGTGGAAAAGCTGGTGAGCATTGAGTGCTGCTTCGTTGAAGGGCGCAGTTGTTTGGAGTATTGCTTTGGAAGCATTCCCAGACGGGCGTTGTGTCCGGAATTGGAATGCTCTCGTGGTGAACAACAGTGCGTGTTGCGTGACCTCATTGTTATCTGCTGGCTATATGGTGATTTTGTTCGGTCATTCCCCACGGAAAAATTCCTTCTTCCGGACTGTGGTTGTAAGCTGCCTGTTACTGATTGGATCTCCTTCTGGCGCACCGGTTGATGCTGTGCTGCTGTTTTGTTTCGAGTATTCTGACGCTTTGCACGTCGTCGCTTCTGCACTCACTGGCTTGTTTGGATTACCTGTGTGCATTTATCCGTACCTGCCCGGCCCGAGTTACTGGCCAACTGGTGTGTTTGCGTAGTATAGTGGACTCCTCTTGGTAAGCCTCACTCTGGTTAATTATGTTGGGGGCGGTGCAGCACTCCCTTAAGAGTGGGAACCAGTAGTGGATTTGTGTTGGCCATCAAAATTAGTCAAGGAGCTACTTATTTAAGCTTTTTGGTCCCCTGTCTTTGTCATCCCTGTTGGTGCAGTGTGGAAAATAATAAATTTAGTTTTGTAGATTCCTGTCTCTGCTTCATTGTGGTAATGAATCTGTGAGCCTCACCTGTGCATATATAGAATGTGTGTAGATAATTCCTAGGTGGTATCCATCCCCTAGGTGGCGTAGTTGACAAATTCCAATCTCTACCCTTGTGCCACTACATTTGCAATACAAGGCTTTTACAGTTTTTTTGGATTGCTTACACACTAAAATTAAAAGTAGTACACTATTAGCAAAACCTTACACTCAAGAAGCAAAACATTAGCCCATATTTGCACAACTATAAGCACATTGTCAACCTCACACTTGTTGCAAAACTCTACACACAGTGATTTGCAAAACACTAAACACACTTAACATACATCACACACAAAAATCTATCATGAAGTCACTTCCTTGCAATACCAAAGCACTGACTGTCAAATT
>JAODJU010000130.1:29298379-29311249 GCA_026776725.1 Gnathonemus echidnorhynchus | reverse complement strand
TTATGTTTCTTTTGTCCCACCAGCACCTCAGCAAAAGCTTGTTCTCTTGCTGTATCTGCATGTTGTTTTATGATTGAATCAATAAACAACTCCTCTATCTGCTCAGCCGCGACAGAGTGTACCTTTCGCTGTCTGTGTTTTGCTGGGTGTTGCATTTCGGTTCTGCACACCTTAGAGAAGTGATTTAACTTCTTGCATTTGTTGCATTGCCATCCGCGCGCTGGGCATTCTTCTGTACTGCCGTGTTCTCTCCCACAGGACCCGCATTCCGTGCCCTGCTTAGCAACATCGCTAGTATTTCTGAGTGGCCTGCTATGTTTCCAGTGAAGTACGGTTGCATTTTGCGGGCGTTTATTCACGGTATGGATGACCTGGCCAGCTGTGTGACCCCCGCTGCTCACCATCATTTTTAACTGCTGCTGTGAGACCTCATGTGAGCGAGCGATGTCAATTGCTTTTTCCAAAGTCAAGTCGGGGCCGTATTACTCTGTCTCTGACCATCTCGTCGCTTTTCGGGTAATCGCAGTCTTTCACTAAGAGTTTTAGTTCCGTCACAAACTGGTCAAAGGTTTCACTTGGACCTTGCATTTTTTCATGGAACTTATAACGAGCGAAAATCGGGTTTGCTTTAGGCATTACATAGCCCTCAAATTTATCATAAGTTTTTTAAATTTTCGCTTGTTCTTCCGCTAGCGACCATGTATTAAAAACATCCCTACCTTTCTCTCCAATCCATAGCATTAAATAGCTACATTTCTCCTCTTCAGATTTCGCACGGAGAGGACCGCTGAACATTAATTCAGCGTGTTGCCGAAACTTTCGCCATGCGTCGGGGAGGTTAGAAGAGTCCCAGTCCATTCGCGGTGTAGGTACTCCTAGGGATTCCATCCTCGCACCCAAATGCCGGTCTCTACCTTTTTTTTTTTTTATAAACAAAGCCTTTCTGACACCATGTTATGTTTCTTGTCGCCGTCACTCTCAGTGTCTAGCACCAAAAAACTTCGTCCATAGGCGGCAGGTTAAACCAGCGTCTTTATTCGTCAGCCCTCCATATTACCAAAAGCCAAAACCCTACTCACATTATGTCACCCGTACGTGCCTCTCAGATATTACACTAATAACATGTGAACTGTGAACCCAATCTCTCCAGTCTACTTCTGATTCCTGTGACAGTAGTTTAACACTTTCATTCATTCATTTTTTAAAAGGAAGTATTTGTAAAACTACATTAAAACTTAAATTGTATTTTACATTACATTAAAATATGGATATGTTAATTCACACTTACAACATATTTATGTTATTTCCCTGTTCCCTGTGAATGAATCGTCACACCATTAATATTAAAGTTCTTAGTGTGTGACACGGACAGAACATGCAAACTCAGAGCAGTGGTGGAATTCCAACCCCTATATCTGGGGGTGACAGTGCCTAAAAATCATTACAATTTTTGCTTAGATTTTTAACAACAAAAAAAATCTGATTATTGGTGTTTTAGTTAACAAGCAGTGTGTACAGTATACAATTCCTGTTATATAAAATTACAAAATACAGGATGTGCACATACAAACACACAATAACAACAGAACACACAGTATACAGTGCAAGTATCAGCCCCGGCTCTTTTTAAGAAGCAAATTTAAAAATTACTGTCCTGGGGTGCATTCCCCGATAATAACCAATATTAGTGGTTAAGGAAGATAACAAACGATGTACATAAAGTGGGAGTGAGATTTGCAAGCCAAAACCCTTTGTTGTTCCAAAATGATGGTTGATGGTTATTTGGAAACACACACAAGTTTGTAAAAGGTTAATTAAGGGGGGTGTGTGGCTCAGCAGGCTGTGCCTCTGATTGCAAGGTCCCTAGTTCAAGCCCACCTTAAACAGAATGATGACATGTCCACAAGCCCTTGAGCAAGACCTTGCTGAAATTTGTTGTCAAGCTTGCTCTTATCTACATGTGTGTTATAGAGAGCAAGATGGGGTAGGCAAAAAAAAAATCTCTCCACAGGAAACAACAAAAGTGTGTTGTTACTATTAAGAACTGTATATTCATTCATCTTCCATATCTGCTTATCTGGTTACATTTGATTATTAATATTTATTCATAATGACTTAACAACTTAACTTATATTCCCTTTATGTTAAATAAACTGTCCAAAGATACACATTTTACAAATATGAAACTGTTAAAAATGAAAAGTAACTGCCAAAAAAAGACATGGCAATAGAAGTATCCCACTAGTACATTGCAAATCTAAAAGGCAAGGGTTTAGTTATCTATATTATCTTTAAAATCACCATTTCCAAAAAGGCATAGGGTCATGCAAAGCATCTAAGCAACTATCGGTACTTCTGCAGAAAAATCTGGAGAAATCAAGTTTTTGTTCCTCTTAAAAATAGTTTTACAAAGTGTTTCTTGGTCATCTTGTTATGTTGATATGAGTAAGTGAGTAAAAAGGACATAATTGTCTTTGGCATAATTTAGATTACTTTCCTGTAACCTCTGTACCAGACCTGTAGCCAAAAATGAATTTTGAAGGGGTTCCAAGCCCGAATTTTACCACGTGGCTACATATCTGCTCTGAACCTCTTGGTACTTGTCATCCAAACTCCTCACAGTTACTGCAAAGGCTTATTACTGATAGCATTACCTAGTCTGCAGAATCATATTATTTTTCCATTTTTATTGCTTCTTCTTTAACATTTATCTCACCGTCAAGCACCACAAATGCTTAAACTTACTGTTTATTTTCCACTGAATGCGGTGGTAGAGATGAGCCTGATAATCAGGCAAGGTCCTATGAGAAGTAGCTAACCTTTGGGTTAATCAGTAAATAAATTTCCTGTGACCATGCTGTTTTCAATAATTTCCACTTCTTTGACTACCTATCCTGGATGCAAACTGAAGATACAGTACAGGCACCTTCTTAGCACAAGTGGAATTATAATGTCGTATAATGATCCCAGCAGAAGGGTGTGTAGACTTTGATGAAAAATATTTGACAAATAATGAATAAATTAGTAAGAAGTACATATACTCGCACTAAATAATTGCACAGTGATTATGCAATTAATCCTATTATACAAGTGTGTCATGAGTAACTATAAATAAAAGGCGTTCAATATCGTATTTTTGATACATTAACTAAGATTTGTAACTAATACGTTATTTTCTCTATTACTTATCTAATATGCAATACTGCAGGCAGATCTGTCATAACTTTTTACGAAAAATAACTTTTAAACAAATTGTCGGATATGAAACGGGCTTTACAAGCAGGTTTTCGGCCAATCGGTGACAGTGGGGAGGCTACAGAGCTATTGGTGGCTTTAGGGCTTGCTGAAGCGTTTCCCCGCCTTTTCACTTCCTGTTAACAGAATTAATATAGATGCGTAGGGCTTTGCGGATAATGTAAGGGAATCGCTACAGAAGGCTATTCTGGAGCGCACTTACCAATCCGTGGCCTTGCCAATTACACTGCACAAAAACTACTACTCCGGGTAAGCGGAGATCGCGATATAAAGAATAATACCTCTTTGCTGTTATAATATTTTATTCGGGTTGTCTCTCTCTCACCGACTAGAACGTTCATTACGGAATCTGTCTATATACCTGCCTTGTAGTCTACAAGCATGTCATGTATGTTTATTACACCGTCCCCATGGTGTGTATTGGTGTGTTCCGGTAACAGATTATTATTGTCATTATAATTAGGCCTATTGCTGTTACAATATTTTTATGGATGCCTGGCACAAGTGTCAAAAATGTATTATTTAATGTGTTTTCCGATTAAAACTGACTTATTTTAAAAACAAAACGAACACTATCCTTCTCACCGAACAGTCAAAATAATCTATCTATATATACATTAAAATTCATTCTTGTTATAGGCAGAAAAATAGATGTTTTTATTTAGCGAGTTTCATTATATTTGTTGTCGAAGTAAATGAATTTTCAGATACGTGCTTTCACCGCATTTTTTTTTCTTTTTGTTTTATCGTGTAGCGAACGAGACTACAATGCTGCAATGCATCTTTAATGCCAGTGTCGATTCGATGAATTTCTCCATATTTATAGATTTGTATACTGTTTACTATGCAGAGCTAGATTTACTTCAGTTGCTCTTCAGAGGAGTTCATTGAAATGACGTAATCTGAACACTTGTTCGGGTACATGACTACCTTTCACAAACTACTTGTGTAGTGTTTTTTTTATTTCTGAACAGACTTGAACCTACTTCATAGTACTAACAATAAACACTACAACTATATTAAATGATTATGATGTTATGTTTAAAAGGAAGGATGATCGACTGTATAAACCGCTAAAGATCTAGCCTTACTTGTGATAGACTTGTGTGGTTGATTTATTTCATTAGGAGGGTGTAACATTATTTATGTCGAGCGTTTTTTGTTGCACGAAATGAATGCAACATAAGGGAAATTGCTTACGCAGTCATTATTTTTTTTCTTATTTTACTTAATATATATATTAATTATATATAATTTTTTTTTCTTTGCAGACTACCAAGGGCCATGCAGATTCATTGGTGACACCATAGTTCCCAGGCTGTAACATTACCCAGGCACCCAAGACCTTTAAATACATTTTAAAATGCCACGTGGTGAAAGGTGAGACGTTTCAACTTCACGGACACTAGTGAGCTAATTTGAAAGACGCAGGGTTATCTCGGGAGGTGGACAAAAGGGCAAGAAGATCAGCAGTTTTGTGCTGGAGTTCTGCACTTTAAATCCATGGACCTAGTTTCTTCAGTGCTTTTAAGCAGTTATGATACGTGACGTATACTGCCTGATATTTACAATGTAACTAATAGGTTTTTGGAAATATTTCCGGGCAAAGGAAAGTTTTACTGTGGGATTTTCATATTTTTGTTTAAAATCTATTACCGTGGATGGCGAGGGTAACCTTCAGTTTAACAACGTACTTTCGGAAGAAGTCGGTGCAACAGCAGGCACCTGCTTTTGTCAGCAGCCGGAGAGAAGAACCAATATCAAGTGCTTTATTGAATGATAAATTAGATCTTTTTGACAGTGATTCGGGCATACGTCATTAATGGGATAATTCACTGAAATACAGCAACAAGGCAAAAAGAGACAGTCATCCCCCACCCCCTAAGAATTAAACTCTCTCTGTGGGTATTTCAGTGAAGCATCCGCATGGTACTTTGGTCAAATGAGCAAGACAAACTAACTGAAATGTCTACAAGTCCAGTAGACGCGAAAAAAGAAGGGGTGTCACCGGCGTACCACCACACTAATGGATCGGTGCATCCAGTAATACAGAAGGATGGTCCAAATGGGCCGGTGCATCAGTTAATACAAAAGGATGGTCCGGAAGAACTGCGGCCAAGTGAGGGCTATGAGCTCAAAGAAGTTTCATTCTCGGAAAGAGCCGAACAAGAAAGCGAAATGGTAGCGATCGACTGCCGTGCTAACGCCAAGGGCCAACGCGAAGAGGACGCCCTGTTGGAAAATGCTAGCCAAAGCAATGAGAGTGATGACACGAGTACGGACCAAATCCCGGTGCCCCCGGCTCCGCTGAAGGAAACGTCCTTCTCCATTGGACTTCAGGTCGTCTTTCCATTCCTGCTGGCAGGTTTTGGAACAGTCGCTGCTGGCATGGTTTTGGATATAGTTCAGGTGAGTGTTTTGAAATAAAACCAATCTGCTAACATATTTGTACTGAAAATGAGTTCATATATATGCTTTAAACACACAAACACATGGGATATTTGAATTTTATTCATATGACCCTTCGTTATAAAGTGAAAAATATATCGTTACAACAAGAAACTGGGCAAAATTTATTTTGTTATGGTGGCAACAATACGCTACTGTAGTATGTCAATGCATTCTAATACATACAAGTTCAGGAAATCTCCCATGCATTAAACATGTCATTTTACTTTGTTTTGCTGTAAGACTCACCAGGAGAAACAGTCTGATGTTGGATGGATAATGTTATACTATAACAGTATAATTTATTTAATTATATGTAATAATATGTAATTAACAGTTCTTAAGCTCTGTAGGGTGGTTGGTATGGAATTAAATGAATTCAGGCAAAATTGGCTATGTAAGCTTTGTGATGCTGAACAATGTAAACATCAGTGATCTATCTCTAATATTGTTCTTGAAATATTGCTATGCATTTTGTAAAATTTGCTTTATTTTCTATGACATAATTTCATTCTCCAAAAACAGCTTTTCGGCGCTAACATAATATTGGGAAAAGTGAAATGATTAAAAATTGGAAAAAAAATCTAAAATTGATTTTGTTTACTAAAACAATTTAATACACTGAGTCACCATCTTACTACATGACTGTGTAACTTAGTCTCTGTGTGTGTTTTATTAAATGGCACATCCTTTCATGCTTAATTACTGAATTTGTGAGTAATTAAATCAAGCATTGTTGACCTGATGCATCATAAAACCTAAAGTATGCATATTATTATTACAGTGTTTTGAGATTAACACATGCATGCCTTATATCTCGTATCAAACTCCAAAACCATTCACTTTCATACTGGCCATTGGAAGTCACAGAATATTCAGCCATTAAGTGAATCACAACTCTGCAATATAAATAATTCATTTATTGACTAAAGTAATGTTTGTCAGTTTAATTTTATAACAAACCATTGACAGGAGTCATATCAGGAGTATACTTGGATTATTGTATTCAGGTTGCTCAAATTTACAAATGGGTTTTTTGCTATTTAGTCAGTGTTTGAAGTAGAAGGGCTTTACTTCATGTAAATGTAAATATCCCGTACCATTACTGTTAACTGCCACCATGGATGTGATTGCAGCTTGTCTGGTCATTAGTTTTTACTTTTATCTTTTGCCTGCTGCAGACACATTTATTTATAGCCAAACCTGTTAAAGTGACCTGCCACATGTAGAGATTGGTTTATGTTTGACAAGTAATATGTCGTGTTGTAGTGACTATTGCTTTACTTTGTTTTTCCAATCTGCAAAATACTTGCAGTGGTTAGGGGGGGCAGAGGATGTTTGTCTACGTTGATGTTATGATCTGTATAAATGCAGTGAAAACGGATTAACAGGCGTGACTGTTTCAGTTTGTAGGACATATGCAGTTCACAAATTGTGGTTAGTTCACATTATGTTGTTTTAGCCCTACCTAAATGATAAAGCCCTTTATCAGTGTTTCAAATATGTTTATATATTTATTTTTGAGTATACTGCTGTATGCAGGATTTTTTTTCAGCTGGTAAATAATTCAATGAAAAAATCTCAATTTAAAATTTTACTTTACATTACACTAGACGTGAAGGTGTGTTAAGTCAAATTTCTGTGACATTAGTAGCCAAAGATTATGAATCAGTGTCATGTCCAATTTTACCTATAAGTTTTGTAAAACTTAAGCAGAATAAAGGACTCTTGAAGTTGTTTTAGAGCCATATGTCAGATATTTTGAAACGTAATAAGTAAATGTCTTCTCAAATTTTGAGTAGAACCCTTTTTGCCCTTCCATTGCCCAGCAAAGTTAGCAAGTTGCTCTCAAATAAGAGCCCAGCTGGAACAACAAGCAACTCTGGACAGCATACTGTTATAAATCAGTAACTGGCAGACTCTGGTCCACATCTGGTTGAAACATGATTGAATTTTGACCACGCTATTGATCGGTCCTCCCCCCAATCTCCCCACTGTGGATCATGTGTTGCTGATGGAATTTGTTTCTTGGGGTAAAAATAGCTGGGAACCCCTGGTCTAGACACAGATTATGAAATCCAACAATAAAACAATTAAGGATGGTAGCAAGAAAAAAACTGACAACCTGCTGTCTGTGGGGAATGAACCTGTAAACCTCAAGTTTACATTTAAGTATAATACTTGAAATGAACTTTATGTTCTCTGATGCAAGTTCAGCTGTTAGGCCTACTTCTACTTCTGCTCTTCGGAATCTCTTCCATAATCTTCAATGGATCGCTTACAGGTTACCCAGGCATAATTAATGATTTGCTACCAATTATTAGACTTCTGTGACATTCTAGCAACTGTTATTTGAAATGAAATAATCCTTCATTTACAACTACAATATATATGCCTTGAATATAAATATTTTATAAAAGATATTTATAAAGTTATTATTAATAATTTCCTTTTGCTTTTGCTATGTCTAAATCAAGTCATTTTTCAAACCAGAAACAAAACTGAGAACAGATCTGACCACAGCTTACAATTCTATTTGCAAGAACATGGTAGAGGGTAGAGTTCCAATCACAAATGAAGCTGTAATGGGAATGATAATGTCCTTACAAAGAAACAGTTGCAAAGCT
Organism: Gnathonemus echidnorhynchus; assembly: GCA_026776725.1. NCBI lineage: Eukaryota > Metazoa > Chordata > Actinopteri > Osteoglossiformes > Mormyridae > Gnathonemus > Gnathonemus echidnorhynchus. Next base: position 29,302,919 of record JAODJU010000130.1, on the reverse strand, counting down.
GAGAAAACAAACTGATTTGAACAGGTGCAGATTTTTCAAGACCAGTTACACAATCAGTCTACAGAGACATTATATAATGAAACTTCCTTTTAGGTGTAAGAGAAGGAGGCAGAGCGCCTTTACAATGATTAGATGAAACATCTGTGATTTTTTTGCTTGCCTTTAGCAATATGTGTTCACAGCTTCACTCTGAATTACTTGCATTATCAGGTAATTTCCTAAATAGGCCCACTAAATAAAATAAAATTAATTCTAAATCAAGTCAATTACTAACCATAATTATAGGGTTGGTTTGGTGGTGTGAGTGTTTACCCATTCAGGAGTACTACTTTTTGTATTTATCAACTGGGATATGACCTTGTATAAATTTCAAAATATAAAAAAGGTTATATGCCTTTAGTTGACCTCATATATATGCTGTAAAACCTGTCTGGTAAGTGCTCCTGTGAATTTAATCTTGCATAATATGTTGTTCTCTTATAAGGAGAAAGACATCTTAAAATAAGTTTAAAAACAGAAGTCCAAATATAATAGCCCACCCAGAGTTTAATATTTGAAAGTTTCTTTATGCTTAGCAAAAATTAATGGATTTACAGTATATCCACACCACTGATTTGTGACTTGTTTTTTGGGACTTTTCTGTATGTCTGTAATATCTTCAAATGGTGCTCACTGGGTTCTAAAATCTCTGTGTGACTATATATGTTTGAGTTTGGTGTTGGGTGCACAGCTGTGCATTGTACATTATACAACCCAGCAACCCAGCTAGCCAATCTGTGTGCTTGTGCCTCAGTCAGCAAGCTTCTCAACACTAAAGCATATAGAGTTGTTGGCAGACGGCCACCATTCCATGGAGACGACATCGTATGTCTCCTTGGGGGCTCTGGTGGAGTATGCCAAAGCACAGTGGCTTGGAGCCAGTGCTCTGGCTTATAAAGACATGTTCCCTACCAGAAAGTAAAGAACCTTAGTTAAACACATTTATTTCACTGCTTTCAGACAAAGCTTTACTCCAGCTCTGGATTGTAGATTTGAAGTAAGGATATGTATTTATATTTGCAAATTTTAACTTGATAATATGAAAGTATTCCCAGCATCTGCATTTGGATTTGCAGCCTAAATTGCTGCATCAGCAGCAGAATATGCTGCCAGATCAGACTTAAATAATAAGCACTACTTTTACTGATAATGCTTTCATTGTGCAGTGTTACCTCAATGTGCTGTTGCACTTCAGACAGGAAGTTGTGCTCCTCACTATCCATAAGATGTGGAGGAATTTTCAGTAACATTTTTCTTAAAGCAGTTACCGTAATACAATATAGATACCTAGTATAATATATAGTATATAGTATAAGCCATTATCATTGCATTATGAAGGTAATTCTAGTGCATTATGATGAGAGCTTCATAGAGCATTCATAATACATAATAAACATGGCTATAATGTGTTACATCTTTTTTTATAAATAGTTGCAGCCATATCTATGCAGTAGAGTGGAAGCCTAATTGTTGAATAAATATATTTTATCTGTAAATGTCTTAAAGTGTATGTCAGTTCTTGCTCTGGTTCAGAGTACTGCAGCATTTATTTACTTAAGCACACTTTACGGCTACTTTTGAAATCCATTCGTCCATTTTCTGCAACCACTTGTCCTATTCAGGGTTATAGGGGGTCCAGAGTGTATCCCAGAGGCTATGGGCACAAGGTAGGGAACAACCCAGGATGGGGTGCCAACCCATGACATTACACTTTTTTGAAATCACCTCATTTACATTCTTCCATGTAACAAAATGATGCATTCCTTTGCTTTGTTCCCTTCACTCAGATAGGCATGAGGTTTATCACGATCCTGTACCAGACAGAAGGTATGGATTTGGTTTTTGGTTGCCTTATGTTCTTGTAAATGCATTAGGCTCATAAATATTTGTTTTTTTCAACAGCACTGGATTGTTTTCACTGAGGTGACAGAAGTGTTCATCCTGGTTCCAGCTCTTCTGGGTTTAAAGGGAAACCTAGAAATGACACTGGCATCTAGGTTGTCCACTGCAGTGAGTAATTCAATCCCTTGCAAATACATAGCATGAATGCTTACCCTTGGAATTTAATCCCTGTAAACATCTTGTAAAATTGTAGCTGTTTATTTTTTAATTATGTAGGTAATAGCTTCTATATATTGGTTCTGATTTATTTACTTTTGATATTAGAAAGTGATCCATTTGCGAAATGTATTTCTAAGTGCTTTTTTACATTTAAGAAGAACAGTACTTTGCAAATTTTAAAAATATACATAATATTTGTTGCAAAAGCAGTCTTGTAGTATAGGTGTCCCCAACATCAGAAGCATACAGTATAAGTCATATCTCTTATCAATTTATTAGCAGATTACAGTGTTTCAGCTTGCATCCATCCATCTTTGGTAAACTCCTTATCCAACAGAGAATCATAGTGTAGAGAGGGTACTAGTTGGGATGTTATTTTATTGCAGGGCACAAATTCACCCAGTCCACATACTATGCGTTAATTAGAAGTACCAGCTCACCTATTTGCATATTATTGGACTACACAATGAAATTGCATCACAATAAGGCTGAAGTATTTGTTGAGGGAGGTGAATACATATCTTCACCCATTCAGGAGTACTGTTCTTTGTATAAGTTTCATTTATCAAACAAAGAAAATACATCAATTGTTAAGGAAGTAGCTTTATAATGAAAAGTAATTTTATATTCAGCTGAAACTATTTTACAGTGTATGACCTTGCATACATTTCACAATACAAAAAATGGTGTACACCCTAAGACTAACTCCTTTTCATATGAGAAACAGCTATGCTGTACAACTTGTTTGGTAAAGGCTCCTTTGCTTTAACTTCTTATGTCTTTCTCTTGTAAAGAGAAAGACATAATAAAATAACTTCTTCTATGAGCTGGATAAATGGAAATAGCAGAGTGGGGTTAATAGATTACTAAATCTGAATAAAACTTTATTCATGATACTGGGCGTAGTTGATTAACTATATACTGTATATATATATTACACACATAAACACAGTGTCCTCCATAATGTTTGGGACAAAGACAGATTTTTCTTTTTTCTTTGATTTACCCTTCTTCTCAACAGTTTTAATTTTCAAATCAAACAATTCAGACATGAATAAAGTGCACATCTGAGACTTTCCCAGAGTTTAATTTGAAGTTATTTGCATACAGTTTGGTTTCACCATGTAGAAATTACAGCACGTTTTATACATAGTCCCCATCATTTCAGGGCACCATAATGTTTGGGACATTTGGCTTCACAGCTGATTGCGATTGCTCTGGTGTGTTTCATTGCTTAATTAGTGCATGGATAAGACACCTAGGCTTGCTTCTACTGTTTGATGTCTATAGTTGCCATTGTTAAACATGAGGAGAAGAGCTGTGCCAATGAAAGTCCTTAGGATTACAAAATTAACTGTCTGGAATATCATTAAGAAGAAAGAATGCACTGGTGAGCTCAGTAATCACAAAGGGACTGGTAGGCCAATTAAGACCTCCACTAGGGTGCCAGTCAAAAATGAACTTCAGAATTTCTTTTGTGGTACCCTCTCAATTTAGTTCTATGACAAAAGCTCACAGTATTTTTTTTAGAATTTTTAATGCACATTTAAAGGTTGCTCAACATGTCTAAAGTGTCTAAACAGATTTATCGTCATACGGATAGATTATTTAATTTTTGTCATCAGTTTAACTATTTCCAGTTGAGTATAATTACTACAGAGACAAATGTTAATAAACTGAAGCAACAATACTTTGAACAAGTTTGATAGCATGACTGCCTTAATGAAGTCTATGGACACTCAATTCCAAACTACAGTGGTACCTTAAACTCAAACTCAAACTCATTAGAACTCGAATTTCTTAAAAGTCGAACCAACCAGTTTGAAAAAAAATTACCTAGAACTTGATCTGAATCTCAGAAGTCGAACCATGAATGCCGACCTAAGATAACTTTTACATGCAGGGAAATGAGTCACGCGACATGCTTCTCAGCGGAAACAAAGGGTAGCGCTTCAGTCTCAGCCTTGCATTCGCTGTGATAGCATCGTGCATGTTTACACTAGCTGAATACATATTTAGACAGTAAAAATACATTTAGACTGATAGACAGTAACAGTAATTATTTATATAATAATACATTTTAAAATAAAGATTTCTCATTAATTATTTTAATATTAATAATAAACTATTAATGCATTTAATTATAATAATATTGTCGTGCCCAGCGGGGATGGGACGGAATGGAATGGAGATAAAGGCGCAGACATCAGGGTATCGGAATACGGGGTTTAATTACAAGTAAGGCAGGCAAAATGCAGATGGACAATACAATGACTGAACTGGGGAAACAAACTGAAATGCAGACACATACAGAGGATTAATGACAACAACCAGAAACAGCTAATCACACGGGAATTCCACATGGGGTTAACGAGGGGGCGTGGCACACGGAAGAAGCGGATGATCGGGGCAGGACACATTGTTTGGATACATTTATTTT
>JAODJU010000130.1:29283378-29293758 GCA_026776725.1 Gnathonemus echidnorhynchus | reverse complement strand
CCCCCAATAATCATGTTTCCCCCGTAATGTGTGGAGACCTCAACCCCCCCAATGTTCCAGCCAAAGTTACGCCCTTGGTCTTATATAACTACATGCTTGTTCTGTCACAGTACCCTAGATTTACCTGTGACACTTACTAATAATCCCAGGTTAATAGTGGTAAATTAATAAGGCAGGGAGCATAACTTCTTAGCATTCTCTTCAGACCTACTTTTCTCATCACTAATATTGTAATAGGATTTGTGTGGTGGGTCATGGATTTAATAATAAAGAGGAGGTGTTTCTTGACAGCGTGTTTATTAAGCTGACAGCAAAGTCGACACACTTGGGATAGACATTAATGGAAATATGCATGCTATGATAAAACATTAAAACGGTTACAACACTAATTATTTCCAAAGTTAATACACAATCACGCACATTACATTTATATATAGCACATAACTATGGCGCGAAGCAAGGCATGCTGGTAATTGGAATAATTTGTTATACTGAATAAGTTCTGTGGTGCCGCGATATGTAAAGAGACATTACTGGTGATGGATTTTTTTTCTCCCTTACCAATAACTTACTGGAACCTTAACATTGGCTAATGTCATTGACCAACTGATGAATTGTCTGTGTGTGTGTTTGGCATTTAGTGGGTCTCCAGCCATTTGCTGGAATTAAAAGAAGTAAGTAAAAAATTCAATCCTAAAAGCATGGTGGCCTAATCCTAAACCTCAAGCAAACAAATTCACATTCTTACTATTCACTGATGCAAAACTGTTTTAATTACAAAGAAGTAAACATTTGCTTTATCGCCTTGCTCAAGCCTTGCTACTGACAGGTGAACTGAAAGCTTTTCTTTGACACTTGCTCTGCCTTAACGCCTTTCCCATTGTAAATCTGCTGTCTGGTGCAATTTAGGTGCTACAGTATCTTGGAAAGGCTTGTAGGCTACACTGGTGATTATTTGCAGATTAGGTAGAAAAATGCCCTTACTGAAAAAAATGCTCTAATAGCCTTTCTTCAGAAAAATCTTCCTGTTTGAGCTAAGCCACTGTGCCTATGTTCGGAAGGTCACTGGTTCGAGCCCAGCCTCAGCAAAATTGTGACATCTGTGGGCCCTTGAGCAAGGCCCTTCACCCTCAGCTCCATGGGTACCACTGCAGGTGGCTGTCTTTCACTGCCTGTTCTAACCTACATATGTGTCTGAATGTCACTGAGAGCAAGATGGGATAGGCAGGAAGAGTATTTCCCCTTAGTACTATCCATACATCCATCCAATTTCTGTAACCGCTTGTCCTGTTCAGGGTTATGGGAGTCTGAAGCTTATCTTAGAGGCTGTGGGCACAAGGCAAGGAACAACCCAGGACGGGGCGCTAACCCATCGCAGGGCACATTATTATTATTATTATTATTATTATTATTATTATTATTATTATTGTTCAGTGGAATCCGAATACAGTTGATCACGTCTGTCTGGGTGAAATTGATCGCTATAAGTGGATGATCATTATAACCGATTTTTTTCCTTTTTCTTTATGTCTCAGGCAGATTACCATCTAATTGACATTTGTATACTTATTACATGAATATAAGGTAATAGTATGGAGCGTTGCTATTTATAAAATTTTATTGACTTTTTCAAAATACAGTATAGCTGTTTCAAAGCTTTTCAGATTACAGTACTGTACAAATTAAATTATTGAACTATGTTTAATTCAAATACGCTATAATATAGTAGCACCGGCGGCATCTGCACGTCCCGGCATAGCTCACGAGCGCGTGTATATAGCCCCGTGTATGTCTTGTATATAGTCCATGTTTGTATTTTTCAGTGTAGGTACTTGTTTTGCTGTTTATCCAATAGTCGCGTGTGCCTGTAACTGAGGTTGTATGCGGTTCTGGCCTGATCCTAGTGTGTCTTAGTCATTGTGTAATTACCTGCCATGTGTGTGCCTTACCGTCCTTAGTGTTTCCCTGTCATTCATGGCTTTTGTGTTATTGTTGTTTGTTGAAAAGCCGCTTTAAGGAGTAAGGTGGAACAACTTTGTGTCAGTCCACTTCTTGTCATTTTCATTAGTCAGCATCGCGATCCCTCAGTCTGCTCGGCGCTTTGTTATTATGTTATTATGAGAAAATTACTTTCTTTTTTCTCTCGTTTTCTGTGCATACCGCATTAGCCTCAGGTTGCTAGCAGCAGCAGATGGGTTACTGCAAGGCAAAGTAGGTTACCAACATAAAGTAAAGTAAAAAAAGATTATATAAAAGAATTAGCGTACTTTTCATTTTACCCCATATGTTGTCCTGTATAAAAAGACCTAAAATGAACCCTGTAAGCGGACTACTTGATTACTAAAATTATTTAAACAGTATTTGTATAGGAATGATTCTCTCCCAAGTTTTTTGATCCATATAAGCAGTTGATCACTTATAACCATGATCACTATAAGCGGATTCCACTGTATTTGCTTGTTTGCAAAATTATTCTGAATGAAGAGGGGGAAAAAAACAAAAGTACAGTATATGGATTCATTTTTAAATGCAACATGGGTCATTCTCATTACCGTAACATATCAATTTGATCTAGTTAATGTTATTTGATATTAAAACTGCAACAGGAGTGCCTATTTGGGGAAAATGGTTGAGGGATCATTAAATCAGAGCTATAAATTATGTCATTCTAATATATCGAATAAGTAAGTAATGTCAATTGCTCTGCACAAAATCCAAAAAGGTTGAAATTTCAATAAGTGCAAGTAGTTTTTCTCTCATAAAAAGGATGATATCAAAACTGTGTCAGCATTTACACATCAAATTATGACATTTTTAAGTAGCCCAGAATGTGCACTTAAGGTGCAGAATGTGTGTATTGATCATTTTCATGCATTTAAACCCCGAATTAAGTTGAAGAGAGAAATCAATGAAGTGGAAAAAATTGTGCTTTTTTGACTTAAGTGGATGGGAGAATCGACCCCACAATGTTTTTGATGTTTGTAGTAGTACTAGCATTACTAATTCCTAACATTTTACATGTATTTATTTGTAAATTAGTATCAGCATCACTCTTCGAGTCTTTGCCTTTGAAATCCTGGGTGGAATTGTGTTTCCCACCATCAGACTATTGGAAAACCCCCTACCAGGCATCAAAACAGCTGAAAAAGTATGGTACTGTATGTACCGTTAGCAGAAGGTCTGTGAGCTTTGAGTTTGGATCACAATTATCCTGTTTTGGATGCATGGTCATGGAAACTGGGTGCATTAATTGTGCAATGTTGCAGAAACAGGTATCTAAAACAAATGTCAAATCTTCACTACTATAACTAGCTTTAAAAAGGTTAACATATAAAAAGGTTAACAATACATATTGTTTTTTCATAGACTTGCCTAGACATGCAGTTAGGCTTTATAGGTTTTTAGCTGACCCTAACTCTATCTGGATGTGTTTTTCTTTTACTTGCCTCTAGGTTCTTCAGTTATCTCCTACAGTCTTAAAGACGCGCTGTAAAAATAATGACTCAATAAGTCTGCAATTCACAGTTAATTGCAATTTCTGTTTAAAAGACAAACCCTAACAGTATTCTCAATTCTTGCATAAATTGTCCAGTGTGGTCCACAGTGGTATTCTTAGTTTTATTTGGATAAGATAGTGAAGCTTTTTTGGGGGGGCAGTGTCGCAAGTACACAGCTCTATTGCAATGTCACAAAAGTTAAAATGTAATTGACTTTTACAGCTAAGCAATGAAACACTGCTGCCTCCTTATCTCTTGAGAAATGCTGTAGAGTTGCCAAAAGCGACCAAGAATTAAGGGTACGTGGCAGTGACAGCACCTGATGCAAACACCCCAGAAAGAATGCTGGAGAACACTGTTGATAGAGCTTGGAGGCAAATTATTTCATTCAGCCTGTTTTCCCATATTGTCATGTTTCATATCTCCTCTGCCTTAATCTCTGTTATCATTTGCTGCACCGGCAAGTTCTCAGATCTGCAGTGCTGTCTGTTTTCTCCAAACTAAGGACTCAGCAGGCAATAGAAGTACTGCCGAGCAGGCGTGACAGCCCAGTTAGGGTCACCTCCAAGACCTTTTGAAATAAACAGACTGTTGGCAGCTGCACAACACAATCTGCATCTGCCCACACCACTCCCAGAAAAGCTCCTCCTTCCTGCCTGCTCCTTAGCTGCCCAGATATCTTGGATCTTTTGCAAAATTATGATCATATTACTTTCTCTAAGTAGCTCAAAAATTCTCTTTGACATATTAAATAAAATTAAGTATTTGTATCTGTGTTGATTCAGTGTCACACAGTCTATGTGTCTGTATGAATGTATATCTTTAAAAAAGTCCCACAGACAACAATATTTGGGTGCATTTAAAAGAAATATCACAAGGATATTTTCCCAGAAATTGGAAACTTGGAGTGCCAGTGTAGTGAAATGCTTTTGCTGGTTTGCCCTAGACAAGGTTGAAGCATATTTAGTTGGACTGAATGTCCCAGTGCAGTTGCAGCTTCTGTGTACTCTGGCACTCATTCAACTCATTCTGTTGAGATACTATTTTTCTTCCTTTCCTCTGTTAACCAGCGTCCTTTTTTTGACATGAACCATTTAAACGGTATCTAGTTTTATGGCAGACCATTCCCGTTTCATTGCTTGCTGTGGTCTGTGTGAAGAGATTTTATTCCCATCCATCCATCCATCCATCCATCCATCCTTCCATCCATCCATATATCCATGCATCCATTGTCTATTGTAGCTTGTCATATGCAGAGTTGCTCGGGTCTGGAGCCTATCCCAGAAGCTATGGGCGGCAAAAGAGATTTTCTAATGCAGAAAATATCAGAACATTAACTGAACTTAATTGAACTAACAAAAAAGACAAATTATATAAGCTTAAACTGAATAATAATAAAACATTTTCATTCATTTTGAAACAGCATCACATCATTCCAGTGGGTTGTTTATGCCATTCTGCTGTGTGTTTCTGTTTAAATTTAAATTTCACCACCACTTCATAATGATACATGTGGGAAGTTTAACTTGTTTTGGTTGTATAGAAATAACACTCAGAAGACCTGGCCATTCAATATCAGCAGACTGGAGGAATGACACAGAGTGGAAGGAGTTGGTAGAATATTCAATAGATTTAACTTAATTTGTGTAGAGAGCTGACCAGCATACAAAACATATCTGTAAACCTAGTGAAACAGTGTTCAGTGAAAGGTATGAAATCATTTAACTGAAATATGTGATAATTTCTTACAGTACCAGTTTAACAATAACATAAATTTCTTTTTTAGGCTAACATTGGACATATGGACACAGCCAAGGAGATGTGGAAGATGATAATGGGAAACCTCGCCCTCATTCAGGTAAAAAGTAATGAAGACTTAAATTTCGACAGTTTAGTGAGAAAACAGTCACCTAATCTTCCTCAGACTTTTTAGTATAGGTGCCATTTTTGTAAATAATGTCAAAGATGCTTCCAGTTAGATTCACAAATGTAACAAAGATTAAGCTTATAGTGTGCCATTCCATGTTTGTGGCATTTTCATCCATCCATCCAACTTTATTTATAGAGCACATTTAAACAACTAAGTTGCTGCCAAAGTGCTGTACATCAAAAATCTAAACTTAAAAACACATACACAATACACAAACAACAACCATAAAAGATACACAGCTCACCTTGAGGTAAAAGATAATGAAAACAAATATGTTTTAAGGCGAGATTTAAAAACAGAAAGAGATGGAGCCAGCCAGACATCTAATGGCAACTTATTCCAAAGTTTGTTTTCCATTTGTAGACATTCTGATAAGCACCTAATTGTAAGGGCATACTAATTATGCTGTTTGTGGCATTTGTAGACATTCTGATAAGCACCTAATTGTAAGGGCATACTAAAAATTGTCCAGGTCCAGGCCACAGTGGTAGGCTTCCTTGCGTCCATTGCGGCTGTCATCTTCGGCTGGATCCCTGAGGGCCACTTCAAACTGGGCCACGCGGTGCTGCTCTGTGCCAGCAGCGTTTCTACAGCCTTCATCGCCTCTCTGCTGTTGGGTGAGACAGCTGGGCTGCTGCCATTGTCTGCCTTCCATGCTAATGCTTTCCTGGGCTAGAGGCCCATAAGGGTACTGAAAGCAGACCTTATACTACAGCCTTGTTAATCTAACATTTCAGGAAGGTTGTATAGTAAAACTTTTATGATAATATTTCAGTTTTCTTATGTATTGTATTTAAGCTTCCCTTTCACACATTTTCTTAGTCTTCTTTTGTCTTTTGACAGGGCTTATCATGATTGGGGTTATCATTGCTTCCAGAAAGGTCGGCATCAACCCAGACAATGTGGCAACACCAATTGCTGCTAGTCTGGGGGACCTCATTACCCTGGCCCTATTAGCAGGCATTAGCACGGGACTATATAAGCAGCTAGGTAAGAGCTCTATGTCACATTCCCACACAGTCAGCTCAGGTGGTAAAAGGTGCAAATTCATCTCCTGTTGTGCACAGTTAGTAATTATTATGTGTCAGCATTGTTTATTCATGCTGGGTAAAATTTTACAACCCAGTGGGAAGCATGGTTCACCTAAGAAAACTGATTCTCTCTGGTACGTAGCCACTCCCTGGATTGGACTGTAGACTAGTTTGACAAGTTGCATTTGCATTCTTGGCAAATAAACAGTGTGATCACAGCAAATGTTTCTCACAGTTTCTTTGGGTAAAAATTTTGCTAAATAAATAAATGTAAATTACAGTACTGTGCTTAGCCAGTCAGGGAAAATGTATAAAGCCATTTACCTGGTTAGTAAGTATATTTGCTCAGAATAAATAATTTATAATAATAACATTAGAACATTTGCAAATTAACAACAGCACAATAAAAACTTTTTTTTGTTCACAAAAAAGTTACTGATATCTTGTTGGATGGCTAGAAGAACATCATTTCATGTCACAACCCTCTCCTGGGGGGCACCCCAGGTATTCATTATCCAAATATGATATGGTGGTGGTCAAGTACAAAAATACATTGGTTGCTGCAAATACTGGGATGACCTTAGGAGAGGTTTTGAAATGGCTACCACACTCTGACAGACATCATGTTTTACGCCAACATGGAGATTTATTTTCTCAGTTGAGAAGGTTTGGATTGATGTTACATGAGAAAGTGTGGGGAAATAAAGATCACTGGTATTTTACCTTGTGTTTTGTTTTCCCACAGAACACAATGACTACATCAACCCACTGGTGTGTGCCATCTTTGTGACCCTAACACCTATATGGGTGCTGATTGCTCGTCGCATTCCTTCAACTCGAGAAGTCTTATACTCCGGTTGGGAACCGGTCATAATCGCCATGGCGATTAGCAGGTACATGACACAGGGATTTTCCACTTGTGATTGGACTCTTGGTAACACTCATTTTATTTATTTCCATAATGACAAGACAGAACATCCTGACCCAATATAAGTCAGAACACCCTGAACCAGAAAAACTAAAATCATGACCTCACAGATAAAGAGGCCAGCTAACTGAACCACAAACCCATAACAAACAAGGCTCTGGCAACGAGAACAGCAAAAGCAAACATGAAATGCCAGCAAACAAGATAAAAACAGGTAATATACAGCACTGAAACAGCACTGCAAACCCAGAAACAAGACTCTAAACTGAGCTGAAGCTAATCCTTGCTGTCAAAGAGTTCTCTGTGCAGTGTGGTGTGTGTAGTGTATGGCACTGCAGGTTATGGCTCTGTGCCTGTGACTGGAAGGTCGCTGATTAAAATGCTGTGGCTGGCCAAGATGTTTCACTATTGGGCCCTTAACCACAATTGCTCCCAGGATTCTGGACTGACCCTGCTCTGTAATCTTCAGTTGTACGTTGCTGTGGACAAAAGTGTGTGCTAAATGCCATAATGTAAATGTAGCCCTTTTATGCATGAATTATAAAAATGAGATATTGATTTATAAAAATGGGCTTCTTGCATCACACCAGATTTCATAGACAGTATTGAGCTGGCTCCTCCTCTTGGGAGTATATGTGAGACTTCCTCAACTGCATTTTTTCCACTGGCTAAGTGGTTATCTCATATTTACCTGAAATGGCATTAAATCATATGTGGACAGCATGTACCAAAGAACTAAATAGAACACAGATGCTCCTTCTTCCATTTCAGAGCAAGTGACATAGACATTGCTCAGTGTCATAATGAGGAGAAAACAGATGTAATATCAGTGTGTGTTCTCTTGGTCACTACCTGTCAGGTGAACATTTTTGAGATATGGCCAAAATGCCCCCTCAAAATTTTCTTGGTTAGAATCACGATCCATAATATACACTATATTGCCAAAAGAATTGGGACACTTGCCTTTACACACACACGAACATCCCATTCTTAATACATAGGCTTTAATATTAAGTTGGCCCACCTTTTGCAGCTATAACAGCTTCAACTCTTTGAGGGTGGCTGTCCACAAGGTTTAGGAGTGTGTTTATGGGAATTTTTGACCATTCTTCCAGGAGAGCATTTGTGAGGTCAGGCACAGATGTTGGATGAGAAGACCTGGCTTGCAGTCTCTGCTCTAATTCATCCCAAAGGTGTTCTGTCGTGTTGAGGTCAGGGCTGTTGTGCAGGCCAGTCAAGTTCCTGCACATCAGACTCGCTCATCCATGTCCTTATGGACCTTGCTTAGTGCACTGGTATACAGTCATGTTGGAATAGGAAGGGGCCATCCCCAAACTGTTCCCACAAAGTTGGGAACATGAAATTGTCCAAAATGGCTTTAAATGCTTCAGCATTAATAGTTCCTTTCACTGGAACTTAGGGGCCAGGCCCAATCCCTGAAAAACAACCCCACCCCATAATCCCCCCTCCATCAAACTTTACACATGGCACAATGCAGTCAGGCAAGTACCATTCTCCTGGCAACCGCCAAACCCAGACTCATCCATCGGATTACCAGACAGAGAAGCGTGATTCATCACTCCAGAGAACATGTCTCCACTGCTCTAGAGTCCAGTGGCGGCGTGCTTTACACCACTGCATCCAATGATTTGCATTGCACTTGGTGATGTAAGGTTTGGATGCAGCTGCTCGGCCATAGAAACCCATTCCATGAAGTTCTCTACACACTATTATTGACCTAATTTCAAGGCCACATGAAGTTTGGAGGTCTGTAGCTATTGAATTGCTATTGTAGCTCTATTAACTGCAGACAGTTGACAACTTATGCACACTGTGCACCTCAGCATGTGTTGTCCTTGCTCTGTTATTTTACGTGGCCTACCACTTTGTGGCTGAGCTGCTGTTGTTCCCAGTTGCTTCCAATTTGTTATAATACCACAAACAGTTGACAGTGGAATATTTAGTAGAAAATAAATTTCACAAATAGGCTTATTGCACTGGTGGCATCTTATCACAGTACCACGATTGAATTCACTGAGCTCCTGAGAGCAACCCATTCTTTCACAAATGTTAGTAGAAGGGTGATTCCTGTTTTGGACCACATATTTGGCTGTCTGTTTTCTGAAATTTGTTATGATTGTATTTTATGATTTAAACATTTTGTCAGGACTACCATACTTAGCTATGAGGAATGCATGTTTGCCAAGCTCAGGGGTTGAAAATATTATATTAATTAAATATTAATTATGGGATGTTTTTTGTATATATTTCTCCAGACGTTTTCCACCCTGTAAGGGACATGTACATGGTAATCACAGTTTAAATAATGTACAAGTTACACAATACTGAACTTTTCTGGGATACAATGTGTCCCTTTTGCTATGATAAAAGTTTAATTCTTGTAGCATTAACAGTTTTAATTTTATGAAAAGTACAATGTCAGAATAATGGAATCTGTGCATTTTTTGTCCCCATTTTGTTGTCTTGTATGAGGAATTTTATTAATTAGAAATAAAAGTATATTTAGATGCATTATATGTTCCTCATTTAACAAAACAATATACAAATATACCAAACACTGTTGTGATTAGAATATTTTTTTTAAATCATTGCCTAACAGCCCCTTATGATGAATACAAACACACCCATGGGGCCTGGTCGGGCACAGCCCGAACAAGGCACGTGGGTCCCCCCTCCAATGGGCTCACCACCTGTAGGAGGGGCCATAGGGGTCGGGTGCAGTGTGAGCTGGGCAGTGGCCAAAGGCGGGGACCTTGGCGGTCCGATCCTCGGCTGCCGAAGCTAGCTCTAGGGACATGGAATGTCACCTCTCTGGTTGGGAAGGAGCCTGAGCTGGTGTGCGAGGCTGTGAGGTTCCGACTAGTCGGGCTCACCTCGACGCACGGCTTGGGCTCTTGAACCAGTCTCCTCGAAGGGGGTTGGACCCTCTTCCACTCTGGAGTTGCTCACGGGGAGAGGTGCCGAGCTGGGGTG
>JAODJU010000130.1:29166710-29191884 GCA_026776725.1 Gnathonemus echidnorhynchus | reverse complement strand
AGGTGTAATTTTGGGGGGCCAGGAACCAATTAATTGGTTTTCCATTATTTCTTATGGGAAAAATTCGATCAGAACTTGAACCTTTTAGGATTCGATCCGGAGTCCGGAACGGATTAAGTTCGAGAATCGAGGTTCCACTGTACTTTGTAAAGTGCTATAGATAAAAGATAAGCAAAACATTTAACATTTTAAAATATCTTACTTGAATCTGCTGCTGCAAGAGATTGATCTTGTGTTGCTGCTGGATAAGCTGCTGCTGCTGCTTGGCAATCTGTGACAGAATAAAGCTTTAGGTTAAACTTATTTGCCCCAATAGCACAGATAAAGCTGAATAAATCACTTTCAAGATTGCCCAAAATTAAGCATAAAGGTCACCCAGGTCTTTCAGGGTTAGGCCAGTAGCTATCAGGTAAACTCACCTGCTCCTGCTGCTGCCTGGCCAGCTCCATCTGCTGTTGCTGCTTTTCGAGGAGCAGGGCCGCCATGTTCCTTTGTTCAGAGTGAGCACCCAGTAGCTGGTCTCGCAGGCTTGACAGCTGGTTGATCATCACCAGCAGCTGCAGCTCCTTCTCTGCTAGACTCTCTGGAGTACCTTCCCACAGAAAAGCATAGTTGGGAACATGGAAGCAAAGACAAAATAATACAAATGATGCCAAGGTCATGCTAATAAAGAGCGTTCAAGGAAGTATAATACTCCTGTAATGTCTCTGCAAGACCAAATACAGTAAGAACCTTATGGCAATAATGAAGCATGGTTTGAGGATGCTTTGCTGCATTATTAGAACCTGGATAACTTGATATGATTGCCTCCCCCGACTGATCCTCACCACATTCTACACCAGCACCATCGAAAGCCTGCTCCGTAGCTGCATCACTGTCTGGTACGGGAACTGTAACGTCTTGAACCGTAACACGCTTCAACGGATAGTGAGAGCATCTGAGAAGATCATCGGTGTGCCCCTACCCCCCCTAAAAGACATTTTCCAGACCCGCTGCTACAACAGAGCCTAAAACATTGTAAAGGACCCTCCCACCCACTACACGGACTCTTTTCCCTCTTACCGTCTGGAAAAAGGTGTCGAAGCTTCCGCTCCGCCTCTACCAGGCTGTGCAACAGCTTCATACCACAAGCCATCAGAACTCTGAACACACACTAATATGTGGACTGACTCTCTTCAAATTCCTCTAAACAGCATATACAATCTACCTCTAAATTGCAACTGCACTTTACTTACTTACGAAGTTTACATCTCTCCACTATTTATTTATTATCTCAGCACTACTTACTTATTATCTCTGCACTATTTATTTACTCCTTGTTTCCACCTTGCACACCTGTTACTGTAATGTTAAGTGTACTACATGTTGCACCGGGGCCATGGAGAAACGTTATTTCATCACTCTTTGTACATGTATGAAGCTGCTGATGACAATAAAGTAACCTTGAACCTCGATTAGAAATACTAATTTTGCAGGAAAATATCTGGCCAATGCCCTGAGCAGAAGGTTGTTCTATCAGCACGAGAATGGTGTACTGTAAAAATGCGAACAAAAATTCTATTGAGATATTTTAGCAACATCTAAAACAAGCAGGGCTTTTTTATTAACCGACAAATGCCACTTGTCTGGCTATGAGGCAGGCTGATTGATGAGTACAGATGCAGTGAATCCCTACAGTCAGCATAACTAGTTACATGGAAATATTAGCTGTTGAATGACTTCTTATGAAAAATTAACATTTTTGTGATATTTACTCACTCGGGTTCCTTTATCTAACATTCATATTTAGTTAAAGATCAGATAACAATCAGCCTGAAAAATAAGCTGACATACAGAGAATCAGACAGAACAAGGCAAATACTTTCAGTGTACCCTGTGTTCCAGAAGGACCATGGTGCATATTTGAGGAGTGCGGTGGCCTCTCACCTTTCAAACTTGTGCTACCATGGGCATTCTTGACCAAAAATTTCTCTCTCAAGTCTGAATTCAGAAGTTTTTCAATCGTGGGCATTACTGTGCATCCACATGCAGCAAAAGAATGAAAGTAAAAGCATATAAAATGGACAGGAATTAGGGTAAAGGTCAAACTGGTCGAAAGAGAAAAATCTCAGAGAAAATTATATCGAAAAGAAAAATGTCTTTTTTCAAGCAACTTTTATCTCCATATCAGAGCAAAAACACAATAAACAAATCCTGTGTGTGTTTGTGTGTGTGCGTTATGTATATATTACACCATGGGGACCACATGTCCCCACAGTGTGATAAAAACCTGTTATTTTGACAATGCGGTGGGGACCATTTCTTTGGAAACTGAATTCTATAAAAATATGTGACTGCATGTGGTGTGTATGTGGTGTGTGTGTGTTTATGCACTCCTGGGCAAAAAAGTAGGACAAAGTTTAATGTTGAGGCACTAAGGTTTGTTTCATTGTATGGTACATGTATGTTTGGTTCATTGTATGGTACATGTAGCATGAACAGTGCATGGAATGTCAATGGCTCACCCTCACTAACGCTATGCTGGAGGTCCAATTTGTCAAAACTCCGAATGCCTCCATCTTGGCCTGGAGGGCTGTGTCCCTGTGTTCGTTCTTTTCTGGGAGAGCCGTCCCCTCGCGGGGATGTGCCCAGTGATGTCCCCTGTGGTTTCATGACAATCCCAGTGATGGCCTTTGAAACAACACAAACAACTCTATGTTCACAAAAAATACATTTTAAAAAGACAACATATCTATCTCTATATAAACTAGTCCTTCATTTTAAAGTGAAATCTGAATTAGCAAATGAATAATGACATTGCCTCTTTTACCAAGGGTGAGTGTGACATCCTCAGCTGAAAATCTGCCTGCTCGGCCAGTGGGCGTGTCAGCCAGCTGCAGGGTGAAGCTCTCTGGAGCTCCCTGCCAACCTCTCCACTGCTGATATCACCTGGGCCTTCCTCTTCCACCTTCACACCCATGCCCACCATGGTTACATCATTGCTGGCCTGGAGATGCAGTGCTGAGGGGCTGGGCTCACACATCCTGCAGTGAAAACCAAAGATTTCCTGTCAAGCCAAAGAAATGCATGTTTTACAAATGCCACCAATATCATCCTGTTGACAAGTGGATGACAATTGGCTCCTGCTGGAGTACCTTATTCAGCAGGCCAGGCTAATACTGCTGACCAGACAAAGGCTGCCTAAAATGTGTCACCTTCTTAGTTTTTTAGTTTCCTAGGATTTAGGAGTCATATAGATATTTTTCAGCAAGTGAACATGTGAAAAAAAAATGTGTAATTTATGTAGAATTATCTTTTATTTCTTCACCGTTCTGATTTAAAAGGAAAAGAAAGTGTGAGGCAAAACATTGACATAGGCTTAAAAAGAAATGTACCTGTAATGTAATATTCTTACAATTATCTAGAAATTAAAACAAACTATTTGGCAGAAGTTCTGCTGTGTGAAAAGTAATAAGGCAACAGAATCCTCCCCAAATACACTGCTGTCCCTATCAGATCTGATGAACCTTGAAGCACTCACTACCTCTGCATCTGGACCACAGTTTGTTTATGAAACCCATCAGTTGCCTGTTTTGCATGGAAAACAGCAATACATTGTCTGGGCAGACTCAGCCTGGCCACTTTTAATAAAGAGTAAATCCTGTCACAGAGCTTAGTGATCAGGTGCCTCAGATCTAGCAAGCTGGACCATGTTGGGTATAAAATACCTCCCTATGAAAACCTAAAATTAATAAGCAATGGGAGAAAAAAACATATGAATCAATATTCCTCTTATTTTTTTATGGGTAAAGACTGCAGAATAAAATGCAGCATATATAATTGTCATGGAAATCCAACAGAGGAAATGTGATCAATAGCCACAAGATGGACAAAAGCATTAAACAGCAGGAAACTCAGAAGGGCAACAATACAAGTGGAATGTGAAAAGGGGAGAAGAAAAAAACAGCAGAGCAAAAATGTATGAACAGCATCATCCTAATCATTAAATAAAATTTGATCATATTGAACAATATTTGAATCTAGCAGGAAAATGTGATTACATTCTTAATTAACTATGCATAAAACTTACATAAATTCATACATCCATTCAGCTCAATTTCAGAAACCAGCCTAACTGTCCATCAGTGTGTTCCAGAATGAGGCAGACGAAAGTGGTTATGATCACCAGACAGCCCAAGCAAAATTAGCCCGCAATGAGAACTAACAACATTTTTAAGATAGTTATTTTTTATAGCAACCACAGTCAGTCTTTAATCTCAGTTGCAAAGTCTGTGGGGACCCGGGAACAGGGCTGTACCACCCTTTCCTGTGTGTCGCTAGACCACTTCTGATTGTTATCGGAGGCTGTGCCTCTTGGGAGGCCTGGCATGCCTGTGAGAATAGCCCTTTACAAACTCCCTGCATACTAACACATCCTACTGAGACTGTCTGGCATTTGAGGGTTCACAGATATAGCTAAATCAAAGGTGGGGATATCATTAAGAGATGGCAAAATTAAAAGCCAATTCATATTTCCCATATCTGCATGAGTTTACCGTCCATGTGTACTACACATTTCCATGGATGTTGATGGTCACATCCATCAGACGTATTGCAACAAACACAAATACAAGCAGTGTCATGAAATAGGTAAACGTTTTATGAATGGTTTTTAAGTTGCTAATAGGCTTGGGAGGTATTAAGGTAATATGGCATATCGCCATATTTTGGAATCCTTGCAACACCCTTACGCCAACCCCCATCCACAGCTTCATGAATTATATAATCTCAGTTTCAAAATCTGTCTGAACAATATGAAAATGGACAATTATATATGTGGGTACCGATGCACCTCCTCATACAACTGCTCACTATAACTGCTATAACAACTATTTTTCTTCCTGATCATCTGCTCTTTCTTGCTTGACCTTTGCTCTGTGAAAGTTAGTGCTGCCACCTGTTGAATTTCCTTGCACATGTGCTGTCCAGACATAAAACTCTGGGGTACACTCCTTATAAATCCAAAATCATTCAAGCATAAAAATGTCTAATACTTCCCTTATATGGTGTATTAGTCTGTACCAAACTAGGTGAATCTGACCAGATGACAAACTATAGCTTCATCACTACTACATACATCTAAAGAGACAATATCCAGTTGGGATCGCCACAAGAATCTGAACAAACCTATAAAGTTCATTATTTATTTTGGGGTCCATGAAACTTCTGCCTTCCAAAGTTTGTTCAAAATGGCAGTGCATTCTATTAATCAGTGATTTCATTTTATCTACCTCTTACCCCAAACAGAACTTGTAGTAAAGATGCATAGTATGGGAATAAGGTAATGAAGAGTAGCCCCAAAGAAAACATAGAACCATTTGCATAAAATGAATAGGCACCACTCAAACAACTCACCAACTAAACATTAGTGTATTCTGTGTTTACAAGTTGTTTATGTAAATATATAAACAAAAAGGGGACACAATTGCATGCCAGGAAATATCGAGTTGACAAGGAAGACTGATCTAGACAGTCGTCTACTGATTTCAACTCCCGTGAATAAAGAGCAAAACATATACATGTACTGCTCCTATACATTTCAAACTTCCATTTTCATATAGATACATGCTATACATATTTGGAATTTTTCTGCTAAGACAGGTAGACAATTTTTCAGATGAATGCACAACCTTTTGTTAAGGAAACTTCCTAAGCAAATAAGTATGTGCTAGTTCAAAAAAGGAAAGCCATTCAGTTGTTAATAAATATAATTTTTGTCCTGGCATAAAAACACTACATGAATCAATAAAGGAAAAAATCTGCGTTGTTTATGTGGCTAGTAACACATAAACACAAAAGTTTACACTGGAAACATTGGTTCAGGTGATAATAATAGATTGGTTATCTTTTTTCCTAATCACTTTTGGGGACAGCCCCAGAATAGTCCCGGTGCTAATTTTATTCCTTTTTCCCTATGTAACAGAAATAAAAAAAAAAAAAAAAAAAAAAAAAATTCAAATGACCGACAAAAGGAAAAAGGAAAAATGAATAGATGAAACACTGCACAATAAACCACACCTTGCAAATTTCCTTCTAACTAAATAACCCCCTGCCACTAACCTTTGTAAAGTGACACCAAAGTATGATAAACACACTAAACCTTAATTTCAGCAAGTTTTCAGTTATTTTATGTGGTCTGCCTAAATAAAAAAAATATGTAAATAAATCTAAATAAAACAAGTTCAGCTCTGGTGTTCGGATTATTTAGGTTTCTGTATATAACATAAATTAGTGGATGTCCACTGATTAGAAAAACAGTGCTCTGCTGTCTCTTCTCTGCCTTTCACAAACACCTTTTCGCATTTCTGTTTTTCTTGTTTATTGTGCTCCAGAAAACATACTGTGGCCATTCATTTAAGATTCAAGGTGGGATATGAACGAAAAGCAGAAATACACTTACAATAAAGAAGTAAAATGAGAACAGGTGTAAAGTATGTGCCCGAAGAACTTGTTTGTGATAGTCTACAACCCTCCAGCTGCCACATCCCTTATTTTATTAAAAGAAAAAAAGAAAATGAATGTGGTGCTTTAAGACTTCGAATCAAAATTCAGGGTCATTTCTTCAGTGATTTGTATATGCATGCAGCATTGTGTATTTAATATGGTGGAGATGGTCATAAACTGAAAGATGACAATGATAATCACCCTGTTAGAAAAGTAAATATGAGCTTTCAAGCAGAGTCTGAGCAGTCTTTGAGTCTCCATGGAGACCAGCTCAGCTCTTTATGAGGTAAGGAATGCAACAGGTGCCTCTGAACAACTGTTCTTCCTAATTCTCCATGTTCTGCAATGAAAGGTGGGATGACTTAAGATGGTAGCTCATAAGAGTTAGAACTTGTGAAAGTTGGAAATGGTACAAGAGATTATCTGGGTATATGATTGTGATTATAGTGACCATTTTGAATATGTTGATTTGGTCCAGATATATTTTACCGTTTATCACTGGCATAAAATATCACTCAGAAGTTTTTGCACACCACAGGTTTTTACCACTTTTCCATTTATTTCATAAACTGCAGATTTTTAAAATTCTTTTTAAGCATTGGAAAGTTGAGTGAATAACTAAATTAAAAGATAAGTCAAATAAAATCTTTATAACATGGAAAGACTATGTAACAGACTATGTATGTCTGACATCCTATTAACTGGTTGTGTGGTGATGGCATAGTCAAATTCTAGGCTGTCCTTTAACTTTAAATACACTAGTTAATGGTTTCTTCCCATGAAACATAGTATGTAATATCCCTTGTAGAAAGTAACATGAGGTTACTTTGATGAATCAAAGATATATCATTTTCTTGCTAATAAAGGCACTCAGATGGTAAACATACTGTAAATTTATATGTTAGCAAAGAATACTGAGTATTTTTAGCAAATGTTAAATGAGCAACAAGCAAATGTAAAAAATCTCAGTGCGTGCAAAAACTTTTGACTGGTACTGTACACATATCAAATCACACTACAGAGTATAAAATACATGCACTTGGCTTACTTAAACTGGTGAAATTTAACCCTTACTTAAACTGGTGAAATCTGATGATATAACATCCATGAGGATAATGTTCCAAATGAAGACTGAATTGACCTCTGTGTGTGTGGCCTCTGGTATTAAAATAATTTTACAGTGATGATAGACAGCATGAATAACATATCATGCTATCAGATATTCTATTGATATTTATTTTTAGTATTTTATGGTTATAAAGTACTAGCAATATATAACTGAAACATTACATTGTGTGTATAATAAACCTTGGGGAAAAACCTTGTATAACTTGACCTATAATCTTTAAAATACCGACAATGATGATTACAATGATTAATATTGATAATGACATTCGTTTTTTGGAAATGTATACATTACAGAATAATATGAACAGAAGAATAAAAACAGAACAACCAGCAAAGTAATCTTGTATACATATTGACTGTTCCCTAGATCTCATGGAGACTCACTGCTGAAGAGGATAGGCACAGGCTCTACATGTCCGGGCAGGAGGTAAAAAAAAATTGATGCCAAATGCATAAACATAGAACCACAAACCGGTTCTACTTCTTGGGCCAGAAGAACACCTCCCATGTTTAAATCTATTACTAGATTATTATAAATACAGTAGATTAAGACAAGACTAGAAGTTAAGCATAATAAGCATTAACTGGAGTATGTCATACAAATATGAAAAACCAGGGCAAGGGCATAAGTCTATTTGGAAAACAGACTCTACAGAATCAAAATTCAGCATTAATAATATGTTTAAGAATTTCAGTTAATGTGATAGAAAGGTTGGCTCTTACATTTATTTTGTAATTGTTACATTTCCTCAGTTTATTTTTCTGCTCCATCTTTTTATAACAAGAACAAGTGCAGCCACATTTCAAGTTCTTTAAACATAAATTACTATGCCCTTTGACCAGTTAAAAAGAGATGTGAAAAAAGAGAGCTGGAGACTATAAACAGAAAATAAAAGATTATCTGTTACACAAAGCCATATCACATCAATATTTCAGCTTTGTTTTCCTCATTGTGAATAAGGCAATTATCAGTCAGTTATCCGTCTTTCATCTACATACAAGATTTAAATGTTCACATCACATGGAAAAATAACCAAAATGTCTATGCATGCCCTTAATATTTATATAGCGGAAACCACTGCTCTACTTCAACTTCTACTACCTGCTAAGGAAACTAGCATTATGACCCTAACACAAACAAAAGGCAATATCTTTTGTTTTAAAAACTTCTTAGTCTATAATTTTGCTTCTCTAAAATAATGTGAAACTGCTGTGAGATGAAGAAATCTGTGTGAATGAATACAGTAAAATCAGAGAAGGCAGGGGCAGCTGGCTGTCAAGGTGTTCTCACTTCACCTTAAGGTATTAAATAACAGGGTTTCCTGTGCAATCTACGACCCTCAAAAACTTGTGTACTGTAAGACACAAACATTATTACTGAATGAGGAGAGATGGGCTCCTAAATCCAAATTGTAGTATCCAGAATCTCTCCTGTTCTTCAAGAAATCATGTAGCCTTTTCTATAATTTATATTCTGCCATGGCATCCAGCTAACATGCACAATTCTATAACACTACTAACTGTTCATTAGATGACTTAAGTATTTAATATTGGATATTTTAATAATCCCATACAGTATAGGGTACAGGTACCAAAGCATCATGTCCTGTGCTACCTGGGACAGGCTCCAGCCCCTGCACTCTTGACCAGAAGAAGCAACTGGAAGATGGATTCTTCAATAATCAGAAACTTTTGATAGATTTATTGTTTCTTGAAATTTTAGGCTAGAGATCTCTGGATACATTTGGGGGCTGGGAGTGAGCAACCTTTAAGTAGCAGCTGGAACAGTGACTGTTAGCAGACAGTGGTGTCAAATTGTGCAAATAAATCATTTTCAATTTCATTACCACAACTTTTTATGTCTGCACTTATCGTATCATGCTAATCAAGTAGATTTATAATAGATATTGTGAAATAGACATGTCCCAGCCACACCTGATTCATATCCATGCATCAAAAATGTAAGGGCTGACAAAAATGCTTTTTTCAAACTTTTCTGAGTAAGTCATAAACAGGTTCAAAATATTTGTTACATCTTGTTCTTGGTGCTAATTATTCTGCAGCTAAAATGAGTGGGAAGTATATATTCCTTTGAAATGTATCGATCGTGTTCATGAGTTGACAGCAGCAAAACAGACTGGGTCGGGCTAACCTTTGTCTAACATAATGCATTGCTTTTTCCAATATATTTCACTGAATATTATACCATATATTACATTATTGTATATAATATTATATATTTTCAATAATCTAAGTTTTAAGAATTAAAGTCATAGATATGTAATTTTCACAGTATGATTTGAATTTTAATTAAGCACAGCGCACACTTCGAATAAAAAATAAGTTTACCATTGACTGTTGTCTGATAGATAAGTATTACTTACAAAAGCTTATTAAATTTCCAAAAAGTTCAGTATGAAATAGTAATTTATTTTTTTCTAAACTACTAACAGTTTAAACAATGTGTTTTATCTTTTATGTAGTATTTTTATGGTTTTAAATAAAAGTCCATTAATTACTGTTTTAAAAATGCATAAATAGGCAAATTGTTCATATCAGATAACATTGATCCATCTAAAATGGAAGTGTAATGATAATATTGAAAAGCTACATATAAACAACTTGACTAAGATATAGTAGACAGGGGAAAAGTGAGTTTTTCCTTGATATGCTGAAAACAGAAACAAAGGTTAATTTCAATGATATTTACAATTTAAATGTGAGAGGAATGTTTGCCATACTATAAATTTAAAGAAACATAAAATGTACATTTAAAACATAAAACATCTAAATATAAAACAAAAATTCATGCAACTTAATATCCTTGTCTTATTGAAAGTTAGTAAATGCAATTACTGTAGCTTTAGGGATTAGATTAAGTTTAAGAGATTAATGAATTAATGAATAAAGAAATACTAAGGTATATTCAAAAAAACAAAATGCTAATAATTTATGCTCAACTAATTGGCAATCAACAAAACAAAATAACAATGAAATAACATTTTATAAACCTTGCTAAAAATTATGCATTTACCTGAAGCGTTTTAAAACCTTTTTCTTTATTTAAAATTTAACAATCTTCTTCTGAAAGGTATGCATTTAGAGTCACCGTAAAACCGCATTTAATTATGCTGTCTGCAAATATGCATTTTTGCATGATGCAATTTATGGACATGTTTTGAAAGATCCATACTAGCATTTACACCAGTGTTTACATTGCTGCTTGTTTCCGTAGAAGTTTAACCGATTATGCAAACCTGTAAAGAATGAGCGCAGTCTGTAATGAACCTGCTACAGTCTTTGCAGTACAACCTCAGTAACCATCTATATCTGCTATAAATTAAAGTAATAATAATAATTTTACAAAAATGTATGTTCAATTTAATTACAAAAAACAATTTTAATAATTTTAATTTCTACATTTCTGTTTAGTCAAAGGCAGTAATGTAGTTTAAAAAGGAAATTAATTCAAAAACAGCATGTAAAGTGAAATAACCCCCTTTTCAGTGTAGATTTTCTGGCTTAGTCTAATTTTTGACATCACTTGCAAGTATAATATATTGAAATAAAAAATTACAAATACAACTTACAGTTGGCTAATTAAATGAAATAATGCATTATCTAATAATTTAATATATTTATTAATTTTATTTGTCAAAAAAACCTTTGCACAATGTCAGACATTAGAAAGTCCTACAATCCTAAGTATAACTCAGAAGTTTAGTGTAGCTCTGCATTGCCTTGCCCAATTTCCTACACAGCAAGAAAAGCCGTACAGTATCTGAAGAGACTATGCTGCTTTTTTTCTTAAATCACCTAATTTTATTAGAACAAAACAAAATTAAAACTGTCAATTGTTAAAAAAATACTTTTCACTTTGGAAAGGAAAACTGAGGACAATATTTCAGTGATTCCACTGTTCATCTATTATTTGTACTGTGTTTATCTGTATGAACACATTATCCGTAATGTGCATATCTGTCTGAAGATATTGGTGCAACTTTGTATTGAACATACTACTACTAAAGTCCAATAGCTGAAATGCAATTTCAAATTCAGGATAAAATAAATAAATAAATAAATAAATAAACAAGCATCATAATATTGCAATTAATAAGGACTCTCTGTCAATGCAACTAATTCATATTGCATGAGAAATTCACTGGAGTAAATGCAATCATTTAATAATTTAAGAAATGTACATCAGATTTATGATATAGTCAATGTTGTCTAAAGATACTTCAGAATTAGTACAACCTAGAAAGAGCACTGTTTTTCCCATTGAATTATGATGGGTATTCATGCCATTAAATATTACTCACCTGATAAAAGTGACTGAGGGAAGTATATATTCAAGGACAATGCAAGCAAGCTTATACGTACCTTGCTGTATTTGTTTTCTGCTTGCTACAATGTGTCTAAAGACTATGTTCCATTATTACCACACTGTTTCTGATTTCCTGTGTAATTCTTGGGTGGGGGTTGGTTTATAATGGAGAGGGGAGGTGGGTGACTGAGCAGGTGGGGGTGGGGGGCAAACCTTCTTAGGTCTTATCAAAATCAGGATCAGTGATTATTCCACATTTTTAGCACTTTGTAAACAGCAAACATAACATAACATAAAAATGTATCTATTAAGCTGTGATAATTGCCTTACATCTGTTTCTCTGTTAGTAAACAAGGAAATGAAAGATATAAAGATAATGTTGACATCTATCATCATACAGTTTCACCCTTAATCAGTGAATTAACCATATGTCCTCTTTGTATTAAAAAAATGATCTTTTCTGCATAATAAACCTTTAATTATATATGTTTTGGATTGAGTTTTCACATTTATAGTTTATATTTCAGTTAAAAGTTTTGTGTTTTGTGAATTTAAATTATTTGTTATTCTGAAGATTTATTACAAGAAACCTTTAAGCCATTACTGCCATACATTATTCTTAAGTGTTTCTAAATTCTTATACCTTTACCAACACTAGTAGCTTGTGTACTAACTGCTCTTTTAAGGCTAATCAGTAGCCATGTACCCTACATTGTAGCCTGACACCTGATGCCTAAAGTTACATTTCTGGGGAGGTGCACCTCAGGTCATAGCGTAGGATATGCAGCTACGCCATACCTATGGCATACCACTTTTATGCAGAAATATAAATCAGCCTTTAGAGTTTGCTATTGAAAAAACTCCACAATGACAAACCTTACCACAAAAGAGCTTGCTTCTCACACACAGAAGGCAATTAACAAATATCAAACAGCAAGTGAGAACATGCAGGACTTGTCACCAGTCATTTTTACATCTCCAGCTACAAAAATGCCATAAACACCAAATTCACCAACTGCTGCACCTTTTGAATGGTTGTTCACATTGCAAAGTTTTTCATTAGAATGCAAAAGATTGCATTTTGTAGACATGGAATAAAAACAATCAATCAAGATTACTCACAAAAGAAATTAAATACAACCAACAAGTGGCTGAAGATGTATATGCATGACTAAAAAAAGAATTATGAACTAAATTTACTTTGGCTAAAAGTATTAGACAAGATTGTGTGCATATATGTATGTATATATTTACTTTACATACTAGGCTAATAATAAGATTTCTCCATTCAAATCAATATTTATTCAGTCTGGTATGCAGTTATTAAAAAAAAGTTCAAAGTAGTGGAGAAAGGTAGACAATAATATCACATTATTTTTGCAGTGTGTTTAAACAAGAAAACATAATTAACTATAGTTTTAGAATCTAAATGATTGCAGAATGTCTTTTTGCCATTTTGCTTTTGCCCTACTGGGATATCCCATATAAATTTGTGAGTTAGCCAAACAACCAGGTTTTAGATTTATTTTTGCACTTTTGTCTGAAATGACATACAAGTTCTGTCAGTTCCTGGAGCACTTGGGGTTAAGGGCATTTCTCAAGAGCCCAATTGTGAAATCACTCCACCAGCCACGGGATTTGGACTTCTAATCATTGTAGATCTCATCCTCTCCTTATTTCAACTGAGCACTAAAAATGGACATTGCTATAGATGGCGGCAGAGAGATCCTACTTAGGCTGCATTAGACGGTCTACTCTTTTTGCACTGTAAACTATAGAATACACCTAAGTACATTACAAAACACGTATGAGAACTCATACTGAATGGGATATAAGGTTTTCAGTAAAAGAATAACAAACAATATGTGCAGTAATCTATGTCAGTTTTTATCTACTGGACAGAACTGCTATGGAAGAATTTTGAACCCTTTTCCTTTAAATCAGAGCTAGATAAGATTTTAACAACTCTGAGCTATTAGTTAAGTTCTCCCCAAACAAGCTTGATGGGCCGAATGGCCTCCTCTCGTTTGTAAATTTCTTATGCTATGTTCTAACCGATAACCCAATTCAACAATCAGCTCTTCACTTACTGAACGTTCTTGTTCTTTTAAAAAGTGGCACATCTATAGTAAGAGAAATATAGGGCCACATAAGTTATAAAACAATGGATATCTAGAAATTAATATGAAAGGTGAAATGTTTATTTCTTAGTTTACATTTTAATCACACTGGTTGCAGTCTGAGTACCCTTTTGTGATTTTCAGGCAAATAGTAAAATTCATAACGTTTAACTATTTCTTCATCGTGGTCTAGGTCTAGACATATTCCTATTCACCTAGCACGACAAAGGCTGGTATTGATCTAAAGGGAGGGACTGAAGTCCCGCTTGGCTGCTTCGCTATACTTGCATTGTTTATATTTTGCGTTTCTGATTTCAAGCAACGTAAGGCACGGGAAGGGATAGGGAATGACTGAAAATGAGAGTGGTGGGGAAAGGTCAGAGACTCCCCGGTGACAGCTCACTCTGTGCACAGCCAGAGTCTGTAAAGCCAACACTTGCAGCCACTTTGCCAACTTCCTTTTTAATATGCCGACAACATGCTCGGGAACAGTAGGAGCGCGAGATTCAGGTGCCGGAGTCGTTTGCCAAAGACTGACAGGAGAGCATTACTGTCATTCGTGTCAGAATCATACCATCCACCAGCTTTAGCCCGTCTCTATTTACTCACCTCTTGATAAAAACTCGTCAATATGAATACATAATAACGTGGAAAGCACTGCATACCAGGAGATTGTAACGAACTCACTAGCCTACACCATCTACGCACTCAATATGGCTACAACTTTCGTATTGGCTACGTTATTCAATAGTGCGTCACATTTTTTACGTGATGCTATATATAGTAGGCTATAATACGACCGGCAAATGGTTGACTGTCGCCGCGCATGATTTCAAATAACATTACAAAATAACATTAAAACAACTCGTCCCAAGGATGTTTATTCTACAGTTGTTGTTTCATACGCAGTTACCTAAACAAGTGATAACAACCGTCGTTAGAAATAACTTATTCTGTAAGTCATTCACTTGGTCTGTGTTTATCCTCGTGAAACCAATTTAAATATATTATTGCAAGACTGAATTCTAGAAAAAACTTGCACTTGAAGTTCAGAGTGGAGGTAACAATGGTGTATTTTACAGCAATGGTTATTGCAATTATAATGGTATTGCCGATTAACCGGTTACAGTATCCGAGACATTTTTAAAAATGAAAACAGAGTACAAAGAGGTTCGTGTTTGAAAGCAGAGATTAATCGTTATTTGCATTCTTAAACAGTAAGGGATGTCCCCTTAAACTGATAAGCCTGATATGAAAGTAATTCCATGGAAGAAAACTGTCTAGAATTGTTTCAAGCATTTTAAGTTACGATTACTCATCATTATTTTTTAACTAAAATGTGATCGCGATGTTAAAGCTATACTAACCTATTTAGTCAAAACTTTTTTTTGCATGTGACTGATATCAAATAATTAACAAGAGAAGTTAAGACTATCGCTGCTACTCCAGCGTTTGAACTTACCACTCCTGAGAAACCCGTTCAGTCGTTTCCTCCGGTGTTTCTCTGAATGAGCTGTTATTTTGTAACATGCAAAACAAAGATCCCCCTAACACCTGGATGTCCCTTCAACCCCTATCAGGCAGAAAGCAACTGACAGTAACTGCTCTTATTAACAAACATCAGCTCGCCACACACAGCCAGTTACCCCAATCTCCCCAGACTTTCTGGTATTTTGTTTCCCACATTCGCTCTCCAAACGACTCACCTCCCTCTTAAAGGGGCAGGACTTTTCTCTCCAGGCTGAAATGTAAAAAGTTCATTCTTAATAACGATATCCGCGACACTTTTCTGCTGGATTTAGTCGTCTCAGTACTAACCCTATTTTTGTAATTGATTTGATATTATATGTTTAAATGATATATACTATACAAAGCACTATTTTTCGTTAGGTTATATATATATACAACCTAACGAAAAATAGTGCTCCCGAAGAAAAGGCTTTGTACAGTATATATCATTTAAACATATATATATATATATATATATATATAGACACTCACATACTCCTGCATTTAGTTGGGCCTAATGAACTACATCAGGGGTGGCACAGTGGTGCAGTGGTTAGCATTTTTGGTTAGCATTACACCTCTGAGATCAGGGTTTGAGTTTCTGGCCTGGCCTGTGAGTTTGCATGTTCTCCCTATGTAATCGTGGGGGTTCCACTTTATTAGCGTGGTTTCCCCCCACAGTCTAAAAATATACTAAGGTGAATTGGAGTTGGCAAATTGTCCATATGTGCGATGGGTTGGCACCCTGTCCTTCGTTATTCCCTGACTGGAGCCTGTACAGTATGTTCTGGGATAAGCTCTGGACCCCCATAGCACTGCATAGGATAAGTGGGTATAGAAGATGGGTGGATGACAACACCAACAAAAACTCACTTACCCAGTATCTAAAAAAAAAACAGTTTATTAAATGTTTTTTTTCTCATTGGTTACTTATATTGTGTTGCATATTATGCCAACATGTGCATTTTTAATTGTACTGATCTGATTATTAATTAAGTCAGTTATACCAATAAACATAATAAACAGTAAATTAAATTATGTAATCCTCAAGAGGAGATATTGGAAAAGTACATTAACTTATCTCAAAATTTAAAACAAAAATGATTCCGCATTTTGTCCATTTTCAGTATCATGTGGCCACCACACCCATTAAAGAAACTTTTACAGGATAAAGCCAAGTATGTCCCTGCCCTACAAGCATCAATGTGTATATTACGTCTTTCTCTCCTTTTTCCCTGTACATAGTGAGCCACTGCAGCTCAGGGTGAGAGCCTAAAGCCGATGTGCCATTTCTAATCCCCTCTGTTCCTGCCTTTGTGTAACAACCCAGCAGGAAGTGGGAGCTGGGCAGACAACAATTAACAAAAGAGCTGTGAAGAATACAATTAGCCATCAATAGGAAACCACAGGGCTTTGTGCCTGTTTCCATGGAGATATCCGACTACCTCTGTTCTGGGATTAGGGACCTTTCCATTTCTTTTTCTCCTTTTGCTCTTCCTCTTTCTCCCTCTCGCTCACATTCTCTTCCAATCCATCCTACTGTTTTCTATCTAAAATTCTTATTTTTTGTCAATTGCTTGTCACCTAGCAACTATGGGAGCCAACACAAGCTTCTGCACCTTTTCCCCTCTGCTTTCAGGCTTTCCACCTTTGTCTTCCCTGCAGAGTGAAGGTGACGTGTGTGGATTGTTTTGCTTCTGTCTGCCTACTGGCTGACAGCTCATTGAGGACAGGCTTTGTTAAACCTGAAGCAGCAGTTACAGTATGAAGCACCTGTTCGTCTAGAGCCCAAGGAAACCATTTGAGATAGCTGAGGCTTTTCTGCATTTTAGTTGGTAGAAAAAAGGTCTAAATTTGTTGGTTAATGTTTATGGCTAATATTCCATTATTGGTCAGTATACTTTGGCAAGAAAAATAGTGTTATCCGTAATGTTCAGCTATCATAATATATTAATTATTTTTTTCAGCAAATTCTTTTCAGGTGTCAGTGAGACAAATGATGTAAAAAGCCTTCAAGTGAATGTGGACAACAGAGTGTTATTTAATCATTAAAAGGGAAAAAAATACATATACATGTGAAATAAGCTTGGGTTAAGTCAATAGCAGTCATGTAATAATAATGTTTCCCATGTAGCACACATCCAAATGCAGCAATGCCTCTTAATTTGACTGGCTATATATTCCATCCACAAGGCACGGGGAACACTGGAAAGGATGCCAGTCCATGACAGGATACCCGCATAGTCACACACCATGGGCAATTTACTGTTAATTCACTTAACAATTCCTCTCTGTAGCTGTTATATGGAGAGTATAATTATTTCTTCATTACTAGTAAGCATTTAATTATATGCTGTTTTTTTTCTTGAAGGCTTGGGTGAATCTGAATGTTCTGCAAAAATATTCTAATGATGAATTAAAATGTGCCTGCAGAGATGTGGTGACAGTAGGAAACCTTTTTTAAAAATCAAACAATCCCAGAATAGAAAATAAAATGTATTTGTGACTTTTTTGCAACAAGACACTTTTTTCATATGTATTTTTCTGTGGGTACTGTTGTAACTCCTCTAGAACTATAACCACTTTTTTCCTGTTTGCTATTTCAGTTCCGACCCATTTTTTAACTTCCCTACCCACCCCCTCTTTGCCCCCCAGTGGGTGAAGATCTTTATCAAACCACAGACACTGAAAATTTCCTTTATTTTTGTATTTTATCTATTTGCAGGTTTTAAACATTACTGATTAATTTGTACAATACACTCATCCTTACTTCATTTTATATTTTTCACACAGTACTTTTCTACTGATTTGAAAGTTCATATATGGTTTAGACTTGTTTCTCCTGTGTTTACCATTATTAATAAATCATTATGCATACTAAATTATGTAAATAAACTCCTCACTGTTGGTTATGTTAGAAATCCCCAAAGAAAGCTACTGATCTCCAGTAAAGCTTATTTAGTGACCAGATAATTTAAGAACTGAAAAATCCTGCAAATAAAAGGCAAAAACATCATTACAAAGCTGACACCAGCAATATAGTCAGACCACATTTTTTCCCCTACGTGCTCAAAACTAAATGTCAGTTCTGCTTATGCAAGCATTAGAAAACCAAGATGTCTTTACCAACATGCAAAATGATATGGAAGCACAGAAGAAAGTGGATTAACATGCAAACCACACAGGAGAACCAGAGTGCAACTTAACCAATAAAACCTGAAAAACCTATGAGCACATATACCTATAAATGTATGTCAGATAACAGCCATATTATTTCTGAGAAAATTTTATGACCACAAAGACGTATATTTTGATCCCACTTCCACAGACCTGAAGTATTAGTTAACATATCAAGTAATATATATATATATGTATATATATATATATATATATGTTGTAGTCCTGCTCATATATATATAATATGTAAAACGTATTATTGTAGTCCTGCTCATATATATATAATATGTAAAACGTTGTTATGAATGGATGATCCCCCACTTAAACAAGCATTGTGAAGTGTTAGATTTTACTAATGGGAAGAGAGAATTCCTACAAAAGACCGTTTTCACTATTTTACTTACTGTCACAAAAGTGGCAAATTATAAACTAAATCTAATTTCTGATTTCTCCCATTCCATTTTGATAAGTTGCTTATGGCAACGCAATATATGTATGAATGAATGTATATTGTCTTTATTGTATTTGTGCCACCTAGTATTAGACTATTAAACTTGCACAAACTTCTGTATTTATCCCTCTCTGTTGTGTATCTTGTGTATTGTATTTACTCACTGACCATGTTATATCTAATTGTTAATTGTCAATTTTCATGGTGTCTCTAACTGCAGCAAGCTGTGCCAACTGAAATTTCCACCAGCCTTGCCACCATGTGGCAATAATAATTCTGATGCCTCAGTATAAACATTAGTTTGTCTTGTTCTGATGCCTAGTTTTTTTTACATCAGAGTACTGTGAAATTGCACAATGGAACTTAATTTCTATGGGTTGGTACCAAATGCTGAGTCAGAAATCATAGCATGGGTGGGCTATCAGAAAATCATGTAAATCACACTACAAACACTTTCACTTTTTATCAGTTTTTAAATGACCTGTTGCATTACTAAGGCCAAATGAACGGAGAGAGAAAAATCTATTTGCCTTAACAGCACATTTCATCCGATTACTCTAACCATGCACACACATCCCTGTCAGACATAATAGTACTGTATCACTCACTGTCAATGCTGAATGGGTGGGCCTGAATTCCATCTGGGTGGGCCTTTGACCAGCCAGATTCACCTTGGTTGGTATCATTGAAATATTAGTGCAGTTAAGCAGTTATTGAGACAACTGAAAAATGACTACTAGTTTTGCTGCTATACAATCCAAAAAAAATGTTTATTTAGGGGAAATAAATATAGCCCAAAGAAGTCAGAAAGCATTCTGGGGCCAGTGTAACATATCAGAGTAGACATTAATAAATGTCACGAGCCAAGAATGATAGAGGCAGGAGCAAGTGTAAGGGGCAAACAATACAGGGTTTATTAAAGAAACTGAACAGGACTACAACAGCAGGAAGCACAATGACTCAACTGGGGAGCACAGGACTGGGAGGCACTCTTGTACTGGACTAATGATGGAGCAGAGGAGGGGTGATCCACACAAGGACTGGAATGAGAGGTAAGTCAAATGATTAACAGGTGTAGCTCGTTAGAGCACACACTAGGAAAAGAATGAGGGGGCAGGACTACAGGGCGTGACAGTATCCACCCCCCCCCCCACCCCAACACATGCAAACAGGGCATGCAAGGCAGACACATGCACACAGGGCATGCAAGGCAGACCGAGGAGGGGACCCACAGAGACCAAACAACAGGGCAAGGGACAAGAGAGACGTGAGATGACAAGACACTGGATGACACTAAACAAGACAGGATGGGGCACCAGATGAGCAGGGACAAATGGGGAAGACACAAGTAGAGATGGGATCAAGGACAGCACGGACACCATGGAGCATAACATGGAGCAGAACAGGGAGGACAAGTGAAGGGACACCAGGATTAGGAACAGAAAGCCAAGAGGGCGCCACAAATCGGGGAGAGGGAAAGGCGGGGCAAGGCATTGGGGCAAAAACCGAAACAGGGCAGAAAAGAACATGGCTGAGTTAAGGGGTCCAGCAGATGGATCAGTGGCCAGCTGCAGGTAGCCAACCACGGTGGACGCCTCAAACGATAAAGCATCCTTGGAGACAGGCAGACCTCGGACAAGACCTCAGGAGACTGGCAGAGCCAAATACTGCTGGAGTTGGATGAACACTTCAGGGGATGGGTAGGCCACCTCAGGTAACAGGCGGAGCACCTCGGGGAAGTGGCAAAGGTCAGACACCTCAGAGGATGGGTGGAGCACCCCAGGAGAAGGGGCGGAGCATGGCGGTGATATCTGGAGACGGATGGAGCTTCGACACTTCTGCAGTCGAGCGGAGCTCAAATCCCTCAGGAGATGCGCAGGGAACCTCAGGAGATCGGTGGAGCTCAGACACCTCTGAATGCAGTCAGGGAACCTTTGGAGACCAGGGAGGCTTAGCGGGGACCTCAGGAGACAGCTTAGTTGCAGCACGGACACCCGTGGCTCGGCTGGAGAGCTCCGGGACCCCTAAGCTAGAAGTGGCAACAGCTTGTTCTGGGTGGGGTGCTAGCAGCGGAGCTTGTGCTTGTAGCTGAGCAGCCTCTTTAGGACAGGGAGCATGAGGAGCCCCACCAGACTCCCAGACTTCTGGGAGTGAACAGACAATGAACATAGAAGCAAGGCGGAGATCTCACCTGAATCAGGAGGGAACTGAAGGGTTCGGGGAAGGGCGAGGGTGACCTGGGCTACAGGTTCAGATTCATTCTCAAGGAGAACACCTCCCGTATTTTCTCCATAACCTGCTCCACTTCATGAAGCTGAGAGGAAGGAGTTATGGCTGCCAGATCCCAGTATAGTTGTGCGAGGAGTTGAGCAGCCTCCAAAGACTTTCTCATTACAGGGTCCTCCAGCATTCGCTAATGCATCCCCTGGAGAGTAACAATTGGAGCTCAGTTGTCAGGGCCCGTCATGATGAGCATTCAGAGGTAGCGAGGGGTATGTTGGGCTGAGCTGCTGAGCCAGGCATCGGAACAACGAGTTGACATGCGGTGTGCAGTTGGGGAGCTGCGGGCTGATGCACGGAGTGTAGCTGGGAAGCCGTGAGCTGAAATGCATTGCAAGCCACGTCTCCCCAGTGCAGATGGGGCACAAGGTGTAATTCGCAACAATCAAGCAAGGGATTTCGGTAAGTGTGCTGATCTTCTGGGCAACAGTAAGACAGGCAGAGTTTTGTTTTTGGAGTTTGGTAATTCTAACCAAACAACACAGGGTTTATAAAGGGGTGACAACACAACATAACATCAGTGACCAGACTAAGAAGTACAAGACTGGGAGGCACTCTTATACTGGACTAATGAGGGAGCAGATATGGGGCAGCTGGAGTGATGCACATGAGGGCTGGAATGAGAGGTAAGACAAATGATGTGGCTTGTTAGAGCCACACTAGGGAAAGAACAAAGGAGCAGGACTGCAGGGCGTGACAAAAAACACATTTTAGCCCATTAGACTTTAGTTGTCAAATAAAAAGATACTATCCATCCATCCATCCATCCATCCATCTCTGTACAGGGTTTCAGGGGCTTTGTATACTACCCCAGACAACATAAGGCAGGGAAATCCCTGGATGGGGTGCCAATCCAGTGTGATAAACCTAGAGGGAGAAAGGTATTCTGAATACTTTAAAGGCACTTTTATCAATATCTCTTTTTACAGCGCTAACAGCAATAAATGGTTAAAAAGCCTATGTATGAAATCAGGAGGTTCAAATGGTGGTCAGCATTGGGAACACTGAAAAGCCTTCAGCAGTAGTGCCATAGCCACCCACGCTTTACTTGTAGTTGCAAAATAAACAACGCCGACAAAAAAAAAAAGCCTACTTCTCTGCAGGGGCTGGAAGGAATATCGGCGGTGCCCAACACAAAGCCAACTCTGAAAATAGCCCTGTGCACAATGAGACCTGCCACTCTGTCTATGAGATAATGTCTAATTGAAAACACTGCAGCTATTGTGCTGCTGTCACCCTCGCCATTGTCCAGGCTCCTTTTTTCCATTGACGCTGCATAATTGTTCCTTGCCATTGTAGCCCCCTCTATTTCTGTATTGTTATAATTTCATTACTTGTTTGTTTTTTGTTCCCCTTCTCCTTTTGCTCCCCTGCAGGTCTTTTGTTTCATCCATTTAGACACTTCATTCAGAGTTGCTGCTGATGTGTTTGTGTGCCCTTTAATTTACAGGTAAAATAAAGCATAGAACACTGCTTTTGTTAATGGAAATTTACATACATGTATCATAGTGGAAAGTCTATGAACCTACACTCCTTAATATTAAAAATAAAGATGAACAAAAGGTATGAATATTACATTAATTATAATAAAATGCACAACATGGCTATCTAAGCAGTGGTGTAATGAATTCTGTAAAGGATTTTAAAAGTAAAACAAACTGAAAAATATGCAATAGAGATTTTATCTTCTCAGACTTTTAAAAGGAGGCATAACCGTTCACATTTCATGTATGATGAGTGTTAACGTGATTAACATATTTTGTAAATGCACGTACATGTTAAAGTTGTGAAATAATCTTATGTATTTATAAAATGACAAACTGCTACTAGATATTGTGATTTTATTTGCGATATTGTGATTTGTTATCTTAGAAAGACATCTAAAGTTAACATTATGAGTTAACAGTTAATTTTAAAGTATGAAAATCTACTAGCATACTAAAAGTATTCAGTAATGATTATTTGGGGTGGGGGGGGAAATGGATTCAGGTACAAATCACAATTTTTCGAGTTGGCGAAAAAAAGATAATTTACTGGGAAACCAAAATGTTCCCAAACTTCTAATTTAAGTGACATGGGAATATGTGTGGGCTCTCCAGCACTAGCTGTAACCACTTCACAGCCACAATTAGAATATTTTTTTTTGGCGTTGAATATCTGCTTGTGAATTTAGGTTTCACCCGTGCCAGGGTTTAGCCAAGTCATCCTATCTCAAGTACAAGTCAAGTCATGAGTCATAAGCAGTCAAGTCCAAGTCTAATGCTGCATTCCATTTGAACTCATAAATTCCGAGTTCCTAGTTGGAATTCTGACCCATGCACTCAAAGAAATCAACACAACCCCGAGCTCAGTATTCAAGATGGCTGTGCTGTTAATCAACAGAAGTGAAAGCTGTAGTTTTATACTGTTTATTAACACTTATGCCTTATTTGTGGCTTATTAAATCAGTCATACACATGGTACTGTCCAAATGCTATCTGTTGATGTGTTGCTATGGTGTTTTTATGTGCAAAATACCACGTAATGTGTTGTTATCCACTGATATTGCTAACAATGGCTAACAATTAACCGGGCTAGAACTGCAGTCTCTTTCATTAAGCAGGGTTTCTTGCTAAAGTGGACAAATTGTCGTATTTAAGGTACTCTGGGCTAAATGTAAAGCCATTTATACTGGGGTAAATTAAATCCAAGAAGTTATCCGGGTAAGCAAGAAATCTTGCTTTTTGAAATGGGTCCCTGGTACTGTTAAATGGCTTTCCAGCTTTCTGTGCTGGAACACTGTTAACTTGTGTGTGACGTCATTACCAGTTCTGAGTTCTGACCTCTTCGGTAAATGGAACGCAACATAAGTCCATGCCATCTGTGCCTAAGACCAAGTCTAAGCTTTTATATACAAAATTAAACATATAAACACACAGACTAATCTAATGTACAAAATTTGAGTTCTCTGTTTTGTAAATATTTTGTACAATAAATTTAGTTTTTAATATTCATGTTGTTAATCAGAAATAGAAAACTAGCAAATAACTGTTTGTAGTAGTACTACAGATAATTTAGCCCAACAACTAATATAATTTTCAGTGAGGCCTGGGAAGCACGAATGTTAAGTCTGCACAACCAATATAAGGAGTAGTGATAGTAACTGACAGGGACCCCCCAATTTGATATTATACTAATATTTGTTTACTGATTTAACAAGTAATGCTATAAGTAGGGGTGCTGAGGGTGCTTTAGCAGTCCCCTTCAGCTTGTTGTTGGTAATGCAGTGTCAGAATATGGTAGAGAAGCATCTTTACTTTAAATGTTCTTCAGCAAAAATTATTAAAAATTGTGATACATATCAAATCCATGGTGCAGGAAGACATTTTGAGCTCTCTGTGCTAAAAGTTCTGGGTACTGAAGTTCTTTTGTATCATTAGTAGCAATCAACAGCTAACAACAACATATCAAGCATGAAATAGTCTGTCTACAACCACTTTCACTGCATTAGCAACGGGAATTTGCTGCGCACCGAGCACAATACTGAGTCCACGCAAAGTAGGTGATGTGTTGGCATATTTATTTTTTCTATGTGTACTTGTATTTTAAATGTTTTATAATATATATATTCATATAATATCATATCAATATATATCACTGACGTGATGTGCAAATGACCCAACCGATTTTTTTTTTTTTTTTTTTGGGGGTGCCCCATGC
>JAODJU010000130.1:29137649-29148162 GCA_026776725.1 Gnathonemus echidnorhynchus | reverse complement strand
GGAATTGTAGAATGAATTGAAGATGAAGGCACTATAATAAAAATGCTAACCTTGCATTTTTTCTTATGTTTTAGTAATTGCTGTCTGATGGCTGAACAAAAATGTAATCCTGTATGGCAGCATTTCACCAAGCCAACACCAGGAAAAGCCAGGTGCAATATGCAGCAGGCTGGTGAGCTTGGGAGCTGAAGGAGTTTGCTGCTATATTGTGCACTATAAAGAGATTCTGATGCTGCTATTTTTTATTGTTTATAAGTTTAAGTTATCATTTACAAGTTGTATTGTGTTAAGTTCAAATTTACACAAGTCAGTATTCAATAAATTCTGAGAAAAAAGTTGAGAAATTTTGTGTATCGTTTGTTATTATTAGTGTGATATTTTATCATGCAAATAGAGGTGAAAACGTCCAATTTACGGCCAAAAAATATCAGCAGCATATATCCCTGATATGACCCTGACTCCTAAATATCGGCATTGGCTATTGAAAAACCCATATCGGTCGACCTCTACTACAGACTATTTATAAAGGTAATAAAACTTCTACATACATGAAAATGTGTGTGCAGAACAGAGAACTGAAAATCTCACTCCATGCAGCATACCAAAGTTGGCAACCCTGCATTTTATTTGAAATGAGAAGTAAAATGCAATTTGACTGAAGCATCTTATTCCTTTGCCTTGTTACTCTGACAAATATAGAATGATCAATCATTATATACATCACTTTTTGTCTCTTTTCTAAATAAGACACTGCCCATACCCAACTGTAATAACGATTAAAGCGATCTGTTTTTAGTATTTATGCTAAAGTGAGGCTTTTATTTTCTTACTGTTGTGTGATTAATTTCACAAGATTAATCATTTGAGATACTTAAATCAAAACATATGACAAACACGACTGTATCATGTGTTTTATGGCTTTTTGGGGGGGTCACAGGCTGATGTGAGGATTACTGACTGCCTCATTGTTGTTTCGATGGGTTAGTGGTATGCTAATGCCACTGCCCATTAACAAAAACAAAAGGTATGATACGCTGAAGTATGTCGCTGCTGGTGGTTAGAAGGTCGTCGCCGGTTCTATTGAAGATAGGACCTTTCTGAAACAATCTCGGACCATAAAATAGGAAGTCAATTCCCTTATAGCCCAGTAGCGGAATCAGTATTTTTTCCGCACCGTGAATGCAACATTTTCCTTGGGTTTCACGTGTTTGCTGTTTGTGGGCCTATACGCCTTCGTCTTAGGTAAGCATGACTGGCATGCAAGAAGCACGGCACTTCTGATTGGTGAGAATGACTGATACACAGGAAGCACGGCATGAATTCGTAAAACAAATTCTCACAACAGTTTTAAACCCTGGGTCCAACGTACTATATAAAGTATATCCTAAATTGGAGTCTTTGCAATTTGCTAATCGCGTTGTTTCAAATCGCAATTTCGATTTTAAACTGATAAATCGTCCAGCCCTTACTGCAAATAGTACATAACTGTGCACACACGTGCCCTGCAATGAACTGGCATCCCATTCAGGCTGTACCCCAGCCTTGTGCTCTGTGTTTCCTGGGATAGGCTCCATCCCCACACAACCCTGTCCAGGATAAGCAGTTGGCAGGATGAACACCAAGATCCTATTTAAATAGTACATAAAAGCAGAAACACTAGTACTATGATGATTGCTATACATTCTGATATGAATTGTATCAACAATCCAATGGATACCTGTAGCCATGGCTTTGTTGATGCGAAGTATTCGTCTCTTGGGGAATCCTTTGTCAGTAGAAGGCTGCTTCTCAGTTTGGGCATCTTGAACTTTGGCCTGCATCTGTGCTGCTTTCTCCCTGCGAATCTCGTCCAATGTCTTTACCCTGACTTCCTCCATTTTAGCCGATGCCTCACCCTGGGGACCCATATCCATAAGGATACCTTTCTTTTCTGCCAACGAAGCTTCAGAATCACTGGCTATCTTCTTTGCTTCCAATTTTTTTTTAGCATGGAAAACCTCTGAGTATTTCCTGATGTTGGGGCTGGCCAAGACCTTGCCAGGTCTTTTCAGGGAGCCAGGAGGTTTAGCAGTAGTGCAAATACTGCCTGTTCTGGCTTGCTCCTGTGATCTGCTTGCCTTTTCTTGCTTGATTTCTTCAAGGGTCTTTATCCGGATCTCTCCAGGCAATTTTACATCAGTACAAGAGTCTACAGATTAAAGCAAAACATGATCAACACACAACCATTAACCAATACAAAACATAGTAGAGATCCACTTCCTATACTTACTTAGTTTTTGGCAATATCTAAAAATATAGCTTCTATTTTGTTTTAAATATTTACAATCAATCGCATGACAGTTCTTTCCCATTTTACATGTTTTTTTTTGCAGCATTCAAATCGAATGCTAATGCTGCCCCTCAGTCTTTTTTGCCTATCAGTGGGTGTGAGTACAGTGACTTCCGCCTGCTGTGACATCATGGGCATACCCTTCGCAGTACGAGGAGCGCAAGATAAGACATGACGATCTGGGAGTATTTTATGCTTTTAACAGAAACCAGCGATTTGCAATCTTCGTAAAATAAAGTTTTGAGAGGTGGGAATAACATTTAATGGACGATCCCACGTAAAGCACATGCAACTGTGCGAGGGGAAAAAAAAAAGCAATGGATGATTTGAGAGTCGCTAACTTGGACTGTTTTGTGAACTTGCTGCAGCTTGTGATACAAGAGGGGCTGCCATCGCAACAATGTGTAACAGCTGACGCCAATAGGAGAAAAATTGTGTTCAAATTTTAAGCATTCGCCACTTGTGTATACTTGCTTTGAAGATATTCATATTGAACTGCAAATGCCTCAAAAACGTTTAAAACAAGATGTACAAACGAGGCGAAACTTATGTTATGTATGTTTGTAGTAGCCTAATTAAATATCTTTTGTCATACATTTTTTTCCATCTGTATTTACTGGCTTAAAAAATTAATAAAGTATAAGAAAGTAAAAAGAGCTCTTGTATCGGAATCTATTGGTATAAGTAGTTGTGTATCGGAATCGGAACGGAACTGAAAAAATGTGGATCGGTCCATCCCTAAAACATAGTATATCAAAAAACATACCAGTTTCAGAGCAAGCAGATTCTACTGGCAACCCCAGTCGGTTTCGTACTGACTTTTGAGCTGAAGCAGAGAGAAAACACAAGGACAACATTATTCTCAAAATATGTTGACTGGGGGGGGGGGAAGAAACTCTTTGAGGGTACAATTCCTGAACAATTTAACTTCCTACCAAGGCGTTCCCCAAGTCGGCGTTTAAGGGGGAAGTCTGTCTCTTCTGGTTCATCTGCAAGAATAATGCCACATCTGGTCAATACTGCAGCAGGCAGATATTAGGGGTGCAACGATTATTCGACATTGTCGACAAAAATCGACAATAAAAATAGTCGCCGACGAATCTGATTGTCGATAATTGTCGCCAGACATATTTTTAAACGGAGTGAGACGTTTTCCTTCCTTTCTACCTGTATAATACTACCGCTTTCCAAAAGACTGCACCAATACATTACACTGGTGAGATTCGCTCTTGCACAATAGCATTCAGCGACAGGTAGAAATGAAGTACGAATTAGCATATACAGGTTAAAATGCATGATTATTTCTTGTCATATCAGCGCAAAGGCACATAAAATACGTACGCATTCGCACTGTCACAGCAATGGATTGCCGCACGTATCGCTTTTAAAGGTGAATGCGTACTTGCGTACCAGTTATATGCAGCCCTGATTATAACAAAGATTGTATCAGAAATTCGGATCGGTATCGGCGCCGATCCAGACCTATTTGACGGATCGGGTATCGGCCATGTGTGACCAATCCACGTCCTATACTTACTTATTTAGTTTTTGGCAATCTCTAAAAAGATAGCTCCTATTTCGTGTTAAATCTAGTTGCACAATAAATCGCACGACAACTCTTTCCCATTTTACATGTGTTTTTTTACGGCATTCAAGTCGAACAATAATCTCATGCAAAATGTAAAAGTTGATAGCTAAATAGGAGCCATTTTATAATTATGCAATTTATAATCCGATTAGTTGACTAATCGTTTTAATAGTCGGTGACTAGTCAACCATCAAAATAGTCGTTAGTTGCAGCCCTAGCAGATATTGACTACTTTTAAAGCTGACAGTCCTAATTTCTCAAGTAATTAGCCAAGTTCCCTAGCTTAATTTCTGTGAATATGGATAACTGCTGTGGAGAAAGCATTTTCCAGCAAACCAGTAGCATGATTAGTACTTTTATCATGAAGATTTTCTTACTTCTGTGAAATACATTCTGTAAAAAAATAAATAAAATTGTACTCCAAGTAGCAATACTACTAATACTGTTCATTTACTCTTCAGAGGAATCACCAAAGGACAAAGAACATGTATGAATGTACATTATAAATTAAAAAAAAAAAAAACACACACACACACACTACTCTAACTTCATATTAGGGCTGCTACAATCAACGT
The DNA here is from genome assembly GCA_026776725.1 of Gnathonemus echidnorhynchus. NCBI lineage: Eukaryota > Metazoa > Chordata > Actinopteri > Osteoglossiformes > Mormyridae > Gnathonemus > Gnathonemus echidnorhynchus. The sequence goes on along the minus strand of JAODJU010000130.1, from coordinate 29,143,670 downwards.
AATCGAGAAAGATGAAAATGTATCAACATCAATATTTTAAATTGACACCCTATTTTAATGAAATCACCTTTTTAATTTCTAAAATGCTTCAATTAATTATAACAGATGTTTCCCTTCAATATCAAATGTAATTATGGAAGTAATTCAAATTCTCACAAAAAAAGGTGGTTTGTACAGTTAGGTTTCGATAGCATACCACAGTGCCATTAATGCTATGCATGAGCACCAGGAGAGAACACATAAAGGTGCTATTGTGGATGATGGACCACCAGAACAGTCAAAACCACTCTAAGTGTTGTCTATTTACGATCATTATATTATCATTAGTAGGGAGAGCTTTTCATACGTTTTGTCCTTGTGGCTGCCACATACATCCATTATTAAAGCCATAAAAATATCTGCCTGCTACCTTAAACATTTCTCAAACACTTATTCAATTGAAATTCTATGCTACAATCTGAGCTTATTCTATGTTGATGGTGCAGGTGTGTTTGTGTGCGTTGGGCTTGTAGGGACCAGTGTTATCGTAAACTAATACTGAATTGAAAATAGACACCAAATAAAATGGTGAACTGAAATAAAAATGAAAACTATATTTAGAGTTATACTTATGGAAAAAAAAAAACCTGTTGGACTTTAAACTGCTAAAAGTACTGCAACACCACCACAGTTTTTACTTTGTTTAACCACAAGATCTCCTTAAAAGATATTGTGGTTGCTGAGCTGTCCCTTTTGGGCATCACAATACACCTCCCATCAACATTTTAGGAGTACTACTCATCTGTTTATCTAATTTTGGGTGTAAGTCATGTCTTTATAGTGCCAAATAGCTAAAGTCTATTATCTAAACCCCTCCAGTGAAAGTTTGCTGTTGTCAAAATAAAATTTACTTAAAAGAAACTGTCAATTAGATTTTCTGGAGTAAAACTAATCATTCAGATTAGTCAACCAATCTGTGAAATAGTCAACAGATTGACTGATAGAAAAACAGTTGTTAGTGGCAGCCCTAATAATTGGATATTTTTATTATTTAAGAAAACACTGTGCAAAAATACTTCAGGAGAACCTGAAAACCAAAGTGATTCAAATCACGAATCCCACCAAACACCACTGCTGTTAGGCTTTTGAAGCCAATAAGAGTGACCACCTCTACTCCCACTTCAAAAACGCAGAAGACTTGTTTATGCAAAACATTGAATAGGCATCTTCCGAAGTAGTTATAAAATTATGACTTCTAATAATAAAACATTGCCTTTTGATCAACTACTACTTTTTGCCCCAGACATGGTGAAAACCACCTCCAAAATGGATATTATGGTATTATGGTGATAATGACAGTTACACTGTTACAGTTACACTCCTATGGCTGGGAAACTTTTAAGCTGTTATCTTGTGCTTCTGGGGTCTTACTTGCCTTTTTCATTAATCTGTTCCATATTAGTAATTTGGTACCTGAACACATATCACACACTATATTAATAATCCTACAAACCTCTGCTAGCACTGACAAGCTGATCCCCAGGGGAGACCTTCCTCTTTCCAAGTCTGTCACCAATCTGACGTTTTGGTGGGTTTTCAGTCAGAAGCTGGCAATCTAAGCAAAACCATGACAAAAAGTTTAATGAACACAAGCCAGCCAACCAAATATTTACAATTTCTCTATGCTAAAATAATAATTCAAAAATTAATGAAAGGGTGGTACTTCAAGCACTGGGAGATTTCACAAGAGTTTGGCCATTCTGCCCACTGAGCAGCTAAGCACATACTCATCCCACAAGAGAAGCTCAATAAACCCAGGCTACCCAGGTAACAATCTGAGCCCATAAAACTGTAACAATAGTGGAGCCAAGACTAAGAAAATGTTACTTGCTATATGAATGCTACTTAGGTAGGTCACATAGGTGTATGATTTTAATATAGACCCTCTTTGGCTGTGAGTATTGCTGATGTCAGGGAAGCTCTGATGTTCTCCTTCTCTACATTGGTTCCATTGTTGCTGTAGGCCTGGACAGAAAGCTGACCTATATGAAAACGAAAGTTATAGCATACATGAAATGCACCTATGCATCCAATACCTTGCTCTTTTCTTTAAAGCTTAGCATTAAACAATATAATACTCAACAGTAAAAGAAAGTTTCTGTATTCATACCAGATTTCTTCAAATTTGCCTTCAGTGCTTTCCTCAGTCTGATTTCCTCGAGTGTTTTAATGCCGAAATTCAAGGAATCACCTGGTTAGAAGGAAAAAAAGGATTTTAATTCCAGACATTTCACAGAAATTATTAAAAACTACTTTGCACAGACAGGGCTTATACCTTGATTATTACTTAACTTCCTGGATGAGACAATTCTCAATGCATCTGATCCTGCCTTATGATCATCACCTTCCTCTGAAAACTGATCTATAGACGACATCATAAAAATGAGTGAAAAATAGATGGAGACCCCACATACACATGAAAGTACACAGCAAAACACACTCATCACAAAATTAGTGTACTGTAGAGAATTAAGCAATACCATCCTCATCCTCGTCCTCATCATCCACAGTGTTTATGACCACTGGAGGGTGAGTAGGACTTGGTACATTTTCCAAGGTTTCAGTCTTGATCACTCCACGAAGCTGAGGGTTAGCAGGGTTGGCTATAGGAGCAGGAGCTGGAGGCAGTGGGTCAATCAAGAGGGCCTCTTCTCCCCCCTCCTTTCTTAAGATTGGGACTGTGATACACAAAGAGATATAAGTCACTGGTCACTAAACTAATTCTGTTAAAAATATAATGCCAGCAGAACTTCATTTAAGAGACCTCACCTTTACTAGGAGGAACATAAACCCCATCAATAAAACGAGGCTTCTCATGGTGAAAGGCGCAGTGGGGCTTTTGGCAGCCGGCTGGCTGATTCTCCCAATAGCAAGGAATCTCACTGCGTTTTTTCTGAAATGGAAAGGCAAAAATAAAACAGCAACAGTGTAATTGGACATATTCCACTAACATCCATCCTCTAAGTTTTTTTGAATATAAACATCTATTATACACAAGAAGTAGTTGGCGTAGTTTTTATTAAAGAGGAAGGAATCCCTTTCTAATGGAAAAAAAGAAAATACACCAGACCTAATTTGGTCAAAATTTGTAATATAAATTGCTTTCAATTGATAAAAAGCCAAAATCTAGATGAGGCATTACCTTGATCTCCATGTGACGAAACTTACAAATCTTGCGAAAACAGCGGTTCTCTTGCCAGAGATTACAGACAGTCTCACTGCCCATAGCAGCCTCACAGTGACGAAAAGGGCAACTATCTCCCTGCAAAATAATAACCTGCAAATGTGCCAGCTTCTAATTTCTATTTAGATAAATACATTCCATAAAAGCCAGTGCCAATATCAAATCAGAAAAAATATTTTAAAAGCATGTGGTAAAATGGATTTTAGAATGATAAAAAAAGTGGTTGTGGAGTGTTCAAAATGTTACCTTAGTACAAGTTGAGTAGAAATAGAAGTAGCAGTCATCTCCGTGGTTTGTCATGCTCACACTGGTGTAGGCTACAGCTTCTGCCCCAGACCTGACTAAATTCCAGAACCAAAGACAAAGTCTTTGCTTGGGTAGTGTGTATTCAGCAGAACTGCAGGAGTCTGCCTGCTCATGCAAAGGAGATAGGTAGAATTGGCGTCTTAATCATATCACCTATTTGTTAGGTATTACTTCCCAAACATTTCAAAGCAATGCACAATTATTCAGAAAAAAAATCTTTTTGATAAAGTTTGTGTCCAAATGCAAAGATTCACCTGAAGTTCTGAAGAAGATTCCTCGATTCTGTATGCACTTCTCAGTGGTGTCTCCGTGGGGGGCCTGAAGAAACACTCAGTTGATGAGTTACACTGAAAATAACCAAAGGAGTTTGTGTCCAATGGCCTTTCTCTGGAAGACAGCAAGACCGCCTTTGTTATGGTCGTCCTGCAAATCACTACATGGATGGAGCACCAAAGTCCTTTTTCCCCCTTTCTCTTTTATTGTGGTTGGTGTGACAACAGAAGAGGTGAAAAACTCTCCTCTTCTATGTTGTTTTAACTCCAGAAGGCAGCCAGGGGGAAATTGCAAGGGAAGGGGTAAAAAAATGAGCTGCTGGGAAAAAAATCTTCCATTTCTTCTTACAGTGAATAGTAACAGGGATACAGAAATAATGGGTCAGATTTCCTGCGTTCACACGAAACTCAAGGAAGAAAAAAAAGACGCCATCTTCTATGCTATCTATTTTCCTTAAAATAATCTAGTTAAATCCAGTGATCTTCAAACACAAGTTGCTTCTTTACCTATAATGATGGGGGGGGGGGGGGGGGGGTGGGGGGGGGGGGGGGGGACACTTCTGGGATATTGGTTATGAAAATACACTTTGCAATTAAAGCACAATTTAAAAAAAAACACACACACAAATCATGATTATACTTAATAATGAGCAATTTGCCCTTTTGTTTGGATTACAGGCAAATCATTAATAATACTATGACATATAAAAGAGCTTCACTCTTATTTACTTGAAAGCTGGAGTGACTTAAGTTATATTCTTTGCAAGCTATGCAAGCACATTAATGTCACATGTTCAAAAACTCCAACCTGTCATACTTACGTTTTAAATTTGGGATAATTTATGTAAACATTTTGAATTTTTAACAATTTTGAAGAAAAAAAATATTGGCCACCACGTTCCAACAGAAACATTATGCTGGTCTTTTATAATCTTCTTTTACACACTGCAGGTTTTAATTTAATAAATTCCTAATTAAGGGGGTAATCTGAACAATACGGGTGACACCAATTGTAAACAGATTCTGGGCCAAACGTTTCTTACGAGTTAGCTATGTTGTTAGCTAGCTAAATGTCTGCAGTAGAGATACACCGCAACAGCTTATAAGTCAGAGTAAGCGATTAGGTAAACACCAAAACACTTGCTTTATATATAGGAAATTATGTGGATGGCAATATAACCGTAAAGCAAAAGCACTAATCACATAAAACCAACAAGACTGTTTACGAGCAATTTCTTTGAGTATGCGTTTGTAATCCTCAAGATACTGTAATACTCAATTTATTAAAGCGTCAGCGGTCTTCCTAGTCACCACGTCGCTAAATATGGTTCGTTAACGGAAATGGCTTTAATATTAAACACGATTAAAGAAAAAGTATCACCGCCACGTTTCATTTACCTACCTATAAATAAGGGCCTACCCAGCTTAGAAGAGAACTATCTATCTGGCTAGCGACGGTGTTATAATTAACTTCTGATTACATCGAATATACTTACACTACACATACACATAAAGTTCATGGACATTAAGCAATTAATCAGTTATCAGAAGATTACTCATAAATAATACGGCACCCACAAGAGACCAGGTCGATCACCTCGAACTCTTTCTCTTCGTCTTGTTCGTTTGCTAGCAATTTAAAACAAAGATGGCGTCCGTTCAGAAAGGGAACACTCATAGAAATTAAAGTAACTAGAATGGCAGCAAGCGACGTTTCAATAGTATCACGTGTTGTTAAATGGGCGTCATCCGTTTGTTTGAGGAATTTCTAATCAATATAATTCTGTGGAATATTAGCGATAATATTTTCATACAACCGGGTAAATAATACGTATAACGAATTTTTCCCAAGCTTTTTTTTCTTCTTAATTTACAATGTTGGTTCTCCTCCGAGCGATCGGTGCTCTTTCTTTTTTTATTCACCTCGAAAACCAAAGCAGAAATTCTTATACACATCAATTACAGCCTACCCTCGTAACACAAGTTCGAATAGTTCGAACGGTGGTTAGAAATCTTGGTCGTCTAGTCGATTCAGATCTATGTTTTGATGCTCACATAAGAAGTATTACTAGAACTGCGTTGTATCATCTACGGAACATAGCCAAGCTTCGTAAGATGCTCTCACTTCGTGATGCAGAAAAAATAATACATGCCTTTGTAACTTCCAGACTGGACTACTGTAATGCCCTCCTTTCTGGTTGCCCGTCTGGATCCTTACAT
>JAODJU010000130.1:29115463-29127695 GCA_026776725.1 Gnathonemus echidnorhynchus | reverse complement strand
TGTGACTTTTATATCTGAAGTTATAAGGTAATTATTCCAAAGAGGGAAGAAATGCCCCCCCCCTGCAAGGGGCCCCTGGTTCACTCCATAGGGTTAAAAGGGAAATACTGTTCTGCAAAGCAAGCCCAGTTTGTGTAAACACGACCCTAAAGTCATATAGCAGGTTAACAGGTCGGGTTGATAGCCTGCTTTTCGCTGGTACTTGTGACTAGTGACATGGTGAATTGCAACAGCAATAAAGGGAATCAATCAATCAATCAATCAAACAGAACAGCTTAGGTTGTTAGAATGAAAGGAAATTGGTTTACTTGGTTGCAGAATTGGGGGGGTCTTGGCAGTTGGTTGCAGAGCTGATGAGCTGATGGGATGATGGCACTCAGGAAGGCGCGGCGTTTGGAGCAGTGGAGTGGAGTCCTTTTGATTCTCTCTCCTGGTAAAGCTTTGTCTTGGTTGCAGTTCTCTGTCCAGCTGGGCCTTCACCGGAGGGCTTCTTCTGGGCTTCTTTTCTCCTGGGCTGATCTTCTCTGTCACTCTTCGGGGTTGGTGTTTTTTCTGCCCCTCTCGGGCTGATGGGCTTTTCTCTGCTCCTTGATGTTCTTTCCTGCCCCCTATTTGTTCCAAGATGCCAGGTTTTTATGGTCTAAAGTTCATGAATAGGGATGACCAGGAATTCGACTGCTGGACCAATGGCTGGCCATCCATTTGGCGGGCTTTCGGAAGGGGGTCCGTATCAGTCCTTTTGGGATTTATGACCAGACTGATTCTCCCTTTACTGATGATTTTCATTAAGCTGGTATAACTTTTGATACATCCACTTTCATGGTAACCACTGTTCCGCTTTTCCATGACCCCATGACCCCACCAAAATGCATAATACATAAATTATAACATTTTCCTTTACAGTAACAAAAAATACAACATGATATAATAATAATAGATTTTATTTGTAATGCACTTTACATTTAAAATAAATCTCAAAGTGCCTCAAAATTAGTCCAAAAAAATCCTAAAAAAGTGAAAAAACACCTATTAAAACAACAATTAAAACAAGCAAGTAGATCAATAATTAAGAAACTTGTAGCCTGCAAAATTAAAATCCATAAGTTCTATTAAAAAGAAATGTCTTAAGTCCTTTTTTGAAATTTTCAATAGTCTGTGGTGCCCTCAAATGATATCTGTCATGCCCTGCTCGTCTGATCCTCCCATGCGCCACCCTCGCTACTGTCACACTCTGATCGTGCTGATCCTCCTGTGCCACGCCCCCTTCATTAATCTCATGTCGATTCCCAGTGTTTAACAGCTGTTTCTCATTGTCTGTATTAGTTTGGTGTATTTAAGTCCACATCAGAGTTTGTTTCCCTAGTTCTGTCATTGCATAGTCGTGTATTGTCGTGGAGTTTAGTGCCTTGTTTGCCTGTTATACCCCTTCCTTTCTCAATTAAATCCTTTTATTTTACCCCTATTCTGATGTCCTTCGCCTGCTTCCCTGGTCCGTGTTCCGCCCAGCGTGACAGCTACCTTGTGTGGAGGTACTTTCTCAGAGCCCTGTGTAGCTCAGTTCTTTCCTATTCTACCACAAATGATTCAGTTCAAGAGCTGTTGTTATAATTAGCACAAGGGGTTGAATCCGGTGTATTAAACAAGGGTAAACCAAAAACTGAGCAGGGCTCTGGCCCTCCAGGACTAGAGTTTGACACCCCTGATCTAATATATCTGTGGGGTGCTATCACAAAGTGATAGGCCAGGTAAAATCATAGAGCGTGGACAATGCATGTTGAGGCACAGATTGTGCAGAAGTCACCAACTGTCTGCAGAATAAATAGCTACAGACCTCCAAACTTGGATTCTGGGTTTGGCAGTTTCCAGGAGAACGGTACTTGCCTGACTGCATTGTGCCAAGTGTAAAGTTTGGTGGAGAGGGGATTGTGAGGTTGTTTTTCAGGGGTTGGGCCTGGCCTCTTAGTTCCAGTGAAAGGAACTCTTAATGCTGCAGCATTCAAAGCCATTCTGGGCAATTTCATGCTCCAACTTTGTGGGAACAGTTTGGGGATGACCTCTTCCTGTTCCAACATGACTGTGCATCAGTGCACAAAGCAAGGTCCATAAGGACATGGATGAGCGAGTCTGGTGTGAAGGAACTTGACTGGCCTGCACAGAGCCCAACAAATACAATTTGGACTTACAGTCCTCTTCGTTCGTATGTCTGAAAGTTGGTAAGTTGAAAGTTCGGAAGTAGAGGAGTGTCTGTATTCAAAAAAGAGCAGCCCTTACATTCATGGCATAATTAAATAAAACTGAAAATGTATTTGCTAGCAATAACTTAATAACTTAAAAAGTATAAACAATAAAATTACTTAAAAGTGGTTAAAACCAAAGTTCACGTGATTTAAAAGCGATTTAAAAAAACAAATTCCGAAAACAAGCACGCTCCTTTTAACAGGATAAGTCGATTGACTAATCAAGAGTTATAGATGTGACCCCAATAGCTACCACTGAGTCAGCTGTCACCAGTCTGGGTAACAATAACAAAGTAAAATGTGTATCCATCCATCCGTTTTCTGTAATCAGTTATCCTATTCTGGGTCATGGGGGGGTCAGGAGCCTATCCTAGAAGCTAGGGGGGGCAAGACAGGGAACAATCCAGGATAGGGCTAAAATGTGTATAGTACATAAAAATATTGATCAAACAATTCAGAGAATCACAATAATCACAATAATTAAGTTTAAAGAAGCTGTAAGAGCCAAACAAGATGCAATTCTTTTGAGTAATAGTTTAAATTTAAAAGGGGTTAAAAATACTAGTTATTTAATTTCATCAGAATGTATAGATATTACTTTTGTTAAAATGCATAATTTAGTGATGTATAAATTCTAAAATAATTTTTGTATTTGAGCTTCCAGCAAATAGTAATGTGTCACTTTTAGTTGATTGGATGTAGTTTAGTTTGAAGCCAGAGATGTTTGAAGCAACACAGTTTTTTGACCAAGTCTTTGTGTTTTCGAGTAAACATTTTTAAAAGATTATCTGGTATCACTCGCGTTTCAAATACTGATTGTCAGACTGGCTTCAAAAGGTGGTACAGAAGAAATGAAACGGAGGGCCATTACAGCAGCTATTCAACAAATAGGCTACATTCAACATTTAACAAATGTGGCAAATTGGTGCCCAGTGTATGAATGCACTTTGTTGTATTTGTCAAAACAGGCAAAAGGCAAGTGGATCACATAATCATCACTTACAATGGAAAAGGGCGGTCAAATAACTGATTTCCCCTTAATTAGTTTCGCAGTTTTAATTTCACTGTTCTGTAAACAGGCACTTAGTTCCTAAGATGTCCTAAAGTGTGGTACTGGGTGTGAAACTAAATTTGGAAGAAAGGATCTCTCTCCCTTGTTACAGTCATAGCAGAGGGAAGCTTTGGCTTGTTATGCCTCACAGTGCCCACTACAATGATCTTATTTTCCAGGAGTTCCTGACCAAATTCTTATGAGGTGAAGAACTTATCACATGTCTCATTGTGCCCTCTTAGACCTTCTCTCATCTACAACATGATGTACATGACCTGTTTTTTCTTTGGTGCTCCCTCAGCTGGATATTGTTGGAGTGCTCATGCTTTTATCTTCTGTGCAGTGATACAATCAGTGTGTGGAGTTTGGTAGAAGAAAATAATTCCTACATTAAACCGCTCACTACAAAGTTTGTGGATGATCGTGAGTAACCGGGTCATGATTTCTGGCAAGAGACATTGCGGTTGAATTTTTTTAAAATATACTTTTTGGCACTTTAAACACTCTAGAAAGAATGGTATTCATGCAGTCCCATTATATTTCACAGAAGACTGACATTTTTATAGCCAATATCTCAAAAACTCCCAGCAGAACAACTTAGATGGATAGATAGTAAGCCTCACATATCTTTTTCAGTTTTGGGGTGAACCGCACCTTTAATGGCAGCTTGAATTTATTCTTACATTATTAAATGCAAACTATAAATATATGGTATAATTTATTTACCTGTTATTTATTTACGTGTTATCAGCAAAGAGTCTGGCTTAAATAGTCATTTCCAATTTCTCTGATTAATCGGTAGGTGCACATACTTTTGGTCACAGGGAGGTTTGGAATGCATAACATAAATTTGCATCAGACTGGTGTATAGATGTGCACTGTTCAAGCACAGAATATGACTATAAGATTTCCCTAAACAAGGCGGAAATTGCTTAGGAAAGGCTGTAAGTTGAAAAGGTTTGTAAACACCATTTTAAACACTATTATATTTTATTGCATTTATTATTTATTTGTTGCGTTTTATTTTATTTATTATTTATTTGTACTTATTTACACATTTTCTAAAGGTAAAATGGTAAATGGATTGCATTTATATACCGCTTTACAGTCATGCCTCACATTCACCCATTCATACACGCATTCACACATCGGTGGCAGAGGCTGCCATGCAAGGCACTGACCAACTCACCGAGAGCAATTTGGGGTTCAGCGTCTTGCTCAAGGACACTTCGATGGGGCCAGGAGGACCTGGGGCTCGAACCTACAACCCTCCAGTTGCCGAACGGTAGCACTACGTCCTGCACCACGATATGAATAATGATTCATACACGATAACTGTAATTGAAAATGCTGTAAAGTTCTTTGTAATATTGAATAACAATTGAAAATTGCATAGCAATGAAATAAATGTTGACTGTTGGTCAACATTTATTTGAGTGGTAAATTTACTATATATACTGAAAAAATACAAAACATTTAAAATTTTGGGTTTAGATAATTTGGGATAATATTGAAAGGAAACAGTTTCCTTTATAAGTCTTGTAATTTTCATACTTATTTGTGAAAATATTTGATGTCAGAATATATAAAAAGCTGAAAACATCATACTGAGATTTTAAAAAGAAATTTTCTGGGGACAAAAATGGGCAGCATCATTTTCATGTTTTCTTTCATGTTTGTTATTAAGAAGTGTGACGATTTACAGAGATCTTTAAGTTTAGAGCAGTCAAACTCAAAATGATTCTGCACTCTCCTTAAAATGTTTTAACTGTATACATGTTAGTCACTGATGTATACTGAGTGAACTTCATTACATTTCATTACTACATTTTACAAGGTGTCAGGACCACTTGTCTCCTTTACGGCCATGTGCAGCACTTGCAGCTGTCACTGAAAACTGTGCCAGGACCACAATTTCTGTAATAAGTTCTGCCTCCTGCACAATCATAGAAGCAGTTGGCCTCTTCTTCATTTGGATATAAACCATCAGGTTTGCCAGCACAAAAGCCAGTTCCTGGCTCATGGGTTGTTGTTGTGGTGGTGGTTGTGCTAGTAGTGGTTCTGATTGTTGTCATTCCAGGTTTTAGGGTAGTAGTTGGTGGCAAGGGAGGTAGTTCTGCATTTGGAAAAAAAGCAAGGTGAAGAAACACATTGTTTCATTTGTTGTTTTGATATTTTGCCTTTTATTTAACCCTTTCATGCATCAAAAGATTTTGTAAACACCATCATATTTCATAAGCAATATGCTGCTTCTTCCAGAAAACATATTAAACAATTCTTGACTGTGCTTTTCCATGGATCTAATGGTTACCATCTTATGTTTACCTAATGTAACTCTAAAAGTGCAGAAACCATGAAAGGGTTAAATTCATTTTAAAGAGTAAAAAGCACCTATGATATTGCTCTGTGTTTCTCATCTTTAGTTTTCAAAATGTTGTACTACTGCTTATAACAATCATTTGCTTAGAGATTTACCAATGTCGAGAAGTTTGTGTAAGTGGCTCATAAGTGGATAGTTCCCCTGACCACAAAACTGTCCAGCAAAGTCATCCAGGTCCAGGGCCCAGACAAATGCTCCTCCAAAATTGTTTTCCTTCAGATAGTGTACCTAAGAATGGGGCCAGGATTGGAGAAAACCCTTAGCACTTATTCTTAAATACTTGGGGGAAAAATGCAGTGATTTAACTCATGATTCTTCATCCATTAATCAGTTACCTTGATAGCAAAGCTCTCCTGTGTGTCAAATCCCACCCACTCATTTCCTTTGCTGGCATATGGTACCTTCTGATCTGCAATCCATTCAATGGTGGTTCCTTGTAAGAAAGTACATATCTATAGAAAAGTTATATAGTTTTTATATTAGACATAAAAATGCACCTTCAAAGCAACTGAAAACAAAAATTAGAAGATTGATGATAGTCTTGAAGACTGATAGAAGTCTCAGTTATAATGCCAGTTTCTTGCTTACTTCATAGTAGGACCAGAAGCCAGCTTCACGAGTATAGGGTCCAGCTGAAGCAGGCCCACTAGCTGGAGAACCAACACCATTAGATGGTGATGTCAAGCGGAATGTGCGTCCATATGTGGCGAAACCCATCCTGAGTTTCTCTACAGGGGTACCATTGTCCTTCCAGTAATTCATGGCAAAATCCTATGAGAGAGAAAAAGGAAGAACTGTACTCTTCAAAAATGTCACCATGGTAATAGGGATTAATAAAATAATTACAAAATTCTTCAAATATTGAGTGTTTTTTTTCTTACTGTGTTAAAAAAAACTAAATCTCCTGTGTCATGCTTGCCACGGTACAAGGGGCTGTTGTGTCCTGTGAAACTTTCCCAAGTCCCATGGAAGTCATATGTCATCACATTGATGAAGTCCAAGTACCTTGAGATACACAAGCAAAGAATTGGGAGAAAAAGGAACAAACGGTAATACACTTGTGTTTTTCACAGCAAAGAATCTAGTATATGGACAAAAGTATTGGCCATTACACCTACAAGAACACCTACAAGAACTTTTATGACATCCCACTCTAAATCCATAGGCATCAATATGAAGTTGGTCCCCTCTTTACAGCTATAACAGCTGCCATGCTTCTGGGATGGCTTTCCACAAAATTTTGGAGTGTGTCTGTAGGTATTTTTGCCCATTCATCCAGATGAGGTACTGATGTTGTACATGAAGGCCTGGCTCCCAGTCTCTGTTCTAGTTCAATCCCAAGGTTGGTATGGGGTTGAGGTCAGGGCTCTTTTATGGACCTTGCACTAGGGCACAGTCAGGCTAGAAGAGAAAAAAGCCTTCCCCTAACTGTTCCCATAATGTTTGAACTGTCCAACATGTCTTGGTGTGCTGAAATATTAAGAGTTCCTTCCACTGGAACTAAGGGGCCTAGCCTAACCCCTGAAAAACAACCCCATACCATTATCCTTCCTCTATCAAACTTTAAAGCTGACACAATGCAGTTAGGCAGGTAAGGTTCTCCTGACATCTGACAAACTCAGACTCGTCCATCAGATTTCCAGACAGAGAAGCGTGATTCGTCTCTCCACAGAACATGTTTCCACTGCTCCAATAGCAGCAAGATTTGCACCACTTCATCTGATTCTTGGCATTGCATTTGGTGATGTGAGGCTTGCAGGCAGCTACTCGCCCATAGAAGCCCATTACAGGAAGTTCCTGGCATAAAGTTTTTGTGCTCGGATTAATGCCAGAGGAAATTTGGAACTCTGCAGTTATTGAGTCAACAGAGCTTTATGTGGCCTGCTACTTCAGTTTCTGTTGTTCCTAAACACTTCCACTTTGTAATCACACCACTTACTGTTGACTGTAGAATATCTAACAGGGAAGAAATTTCACAAACTGACTTACTGCAGTGGTGGCATCCTATGACAGTACAATGCCTGACTTCACTCAGGTCTGCAGAACAACCCATCATCACCTGACTACATGGCTCGGTGCTTGATTTTATACACCTGTGGCAATTGGTCTGAATGAAACACCTGAATTCAGTGGTCTGTCTCAATACCTTTGTCCATATACTGTGTGTGTGTGTGTGTGTGTGTGTGTGTGCGTGTGTGTGGATTATGTTTATATTTCATTGTGGGACCAAATGACCACCACAAAATAATAAAAACCTATTATTTTTCATTGTGGGGACCATTTCTCACATCCCCACAAAGATTTGAGATGCAATCAAAAAACTAAAAATGGTAAAAGTCTTGTATTTTGTTTGGTTATGGTTATAGTTATGGTTAAGGTTAGGGCTGGGTGGGGGTTAAGGTCATCATGTTGAGAGTATTTCCCATAGAAATGAATGAAGAATCTTCACTAAGATCTAATTAGAAACCTGCGTGTGTGAGTGTGTATGTGTGTTTGTGTATGTGTGTGTATATATAGATGGAGCCATGTATCGCAATGTTTCAGTCAACGCCGCACCGCATTTACGACGGTAGTCCCATAAGATTGTAACATTGCTGAAAAATTCCTATTGCCTAGTGATGTCGTAGTGCATAAGTGTTTGTGGTGATACTGGTGTAAACCAACTTACTGTGCTGCTAGGCGTATTTAGTAAATACAATTATGTATGTACTATACACACATTGTATAGCACATATAATTATGTACAGGACATAATACTTGATAACCATGCAACTGGTTTATGTATTTACTATACTGTACCTTTTATCATTATATTAGAGAGTTCTTTTTCAACTTATAAACAATATTTACTGTAGCCTAGGTGTGTAGTAAGCTATGCCATCTAGGTTTGCTTAAGTACATTTTAAGATGTTTGCACAATGATGAAATCATTTAACAACACATTCCTAAGAAGTATTCCCATTGTTAAGCAATGTATCACTGTTTATCTGAACATGTAAAGACAAAATTATTTAAACCCAGACTTACTTAGCGATCTCAGCAATTTCATAGCCAGCATCGATTGTGCCTTTTCCAGCAGCCACTGCAGCTGTAACCAATAATCTAGGACGTCCTGTTTCTTTGCTCTCAACCTCATAAGCCTCAAGAAGCTCCTACATACCAAAAGATTATCAATCAGTATTTTCTAATTTGCATAGCATAATTATATTTAATAAAGAACCACAGATGATATCTGACCTTGCATAGGAGTGTGAACCTCTGTTTGTCCTCTGTGGGGCTCCCTCGAGAACCAGGGTACTCCCAATCAATGTCCAAGCCATCAAAGCCATAAGTGCGTAGAAAACTAATAGATGACTGTATAAACTTCTGACGGTTGGCCGGTGTGGATACCATGATGGAGAACCTGGAAGGAGCTGTAATACTTAGTCCTCAACAAAAATAAAAATTTAAGTCTATGCACTCCTGATCTAAGGTTCGCCACATATATTATTATTAACTTTCCAGTATGAAATGTAGTGCATAAATATTTTTGCAAGCACTATCACAAATTGTAGAACAAATTGTGACTTACTGGTAGGAGCCAAAGTTCCAGCCACCAACAGCTAAAAGAGTTCTCAGATGGGGATTTCTGTAGTAGAGAATTCAATACTTTTTGAAGTCTTACAGTTAACTTTTGACTTAGAGTAAACGTATCATACTTTCATAAAGATTTATTATATAAAGACAAATATATGCACATACATACAACTTGCAAGTTAGTATGCATACCTGTGCTTTAGCTCGTTGAAGGAGTTGTAGAGACTCTCATCATTCCATTCATATGTGACAAGCTCATTTGCATGGTTAATCATAGAGAAGGCATATATCAGATGAGTACACAGGAAAGGGTTTACATTGGCAGGAAGGTACTTCCCAGTTCCAGGTCTATACTGGGACCAATTGGTGAAGTAACACACCATATCTCTGGCATACCCTGAAATGACAATAACTTGAATAAGAATAAAAATGAAAAACTAAGCTTTTTAAATATATGTGTATTTTATTCACATGTGAATTAATGCTAAAAATACTGCTTATTAATAGAGAATTCAAATTCAAAATATTTTTAAGACACTTTAGAATAAGATTTAGAAAATGCACATAATAGTTTCCTTTGAGTTCTATAGGCAGTGTCTTATGAATGAAATTATTATTTTTATATATTTCATTTTAATCCTCAGTCACTCACCCAATTGAGAGAGCAAAAGACACAAGCCTAAATTGGAGAGAAAAGCTTGTTAATGCTGAGCAACTCTTACACAAATTTTGCATCAGCAAGGAAAGGTATTAGGTCTAGAATACTTTGGCATTGTACTGTACAACTTACCTGTTAAAGTGGTGATCTTCATCATTTTGTTGTTGATGATCTTTCTCTTTTCTCTTTGATATTTTTCTTTTTACTACTGCATTAAAATAACAGTGAGTACACAGTTGTAAACATAGAAAAAAATTGATAAATATGAATTTATTAAAATCCATACTTTGACATACAAAAATAAATGTTACTCAGTTAATGAGTATCTGAAAGTTTGTCTTACCTTATACGCTTAAGGTTTCAGAGACCTTTCATCTGTAGAGATACCACAGTATATATAGAGGCTAAGATTAAAAAAAAAAAGTTGAAAAGGCCAATCCAGTGTAAAGAATGCTCCTTGAAAGTTATATGAATATGATTAGATAAGGTTTGCAAAAAAGATAACAACAGCTGTTTATGGCTATAAGATCCATTTTACACAAGCTGACATAAACTCTGTTAGCAATGAGGTCAGAAAGAACAGTATTGTACTGAAAAGCTCTGCTTGGTATCACTAGGGTTCCAGTATTTCACCTTTAGTCACAACTTTTTATTGTGCCTGTAGTTGTATAGGTTATGAAGCAGTGGCAGAAAAGACAACTTTTATAAAGACATTCACAGAAAGGTCATATTTAAACAAAATTTTCACTTTGTTTAAAGTGAAACCTTTGTTCCTGTAGTATTTCCTATGCATTTACTTGAACTTGAGCAGATACAATGTTTCTATATACCTCAGAATTCATTGTGCGACTACCATCAGCATTTACATCATCAAAGAAGATTTAGTGTGCCAGTACCTGTGGCAGCCAAATATGCACAAGCCACAACACCCCCACCACCATATTTTACAGATGAGGTGGTATGCTTTGGGTCTTGGGCAGTTTCTTTTTGTCTCCACACTTTCCTTGTGCCATAACTTTGGCACAGGTTAATCTTAGTCTCATCTGTTCATAAGATCTTTTTCCAGAATCCTCTCAAACTATAATCTGGCCATTGTGTTTTTGTGGTTAACTAGTGATTTGCATCTTGCAGTGTAGCCTCTATGTTTTTGTTCATGAAGTCTTCTGCAGATATTAGTCTCTGACAAAGGCACACCCGCCTCCTGAAGACCGTTTCTGATCTGTTGGACAGTTGTTTGGGGATTTTCCTTTACCATAGTGAGGATTCTTTTGTCATCACAAGTGGAGGTCTTCCTTGGCCTACCAGTCCCTTTGCGATAACTGAGCTCACCAGTGCATTCTTTCTTAATGATGATGGTGATATTCAGACTGTTTTAAGATGTTTTAAAATGTTCAAATGAAAGGCAATAAGGCTGTTATTTTTCTATATCTCACAATTTAGATTCCTTACTAGGCTACAGACAATTCAGCACTTTTGCCAGCTGATCCCTTCTTGCCCATGCTGCTGCTGCAATATACTCCTTAGCTGGCATCGGCGCAGTTCAGCATCACACCTTCTAAAGTCCTTTAATGTGTCCTCATTTATGTCCAACAAACATCCATCATGCATGGCAATGTTATGTAACACACAACATGCCACAAAGAATGCTGCAACCTTCTGGGGCTGTATTGTAATGTTCCACCTGACATATACAATGCTGAATTCCATTTGAACTTGTTAATTCTGAGTTCCTAGTTCGAAATTTCAACAGGAACGTCCCCTGAAGTTGGAATTCTGACTTGTGAACTCAGAGGAATCTCTCATATAAGAGAAATATAGAAAGTAAGACTAAACCTACCAAAGTGGAGGATCTTATCTCCTGGTGGATCAAAGGAATTCCCACATTCGTCCTAAAGCAATTCGATTGACTGAGGGTCTGAGAATTGATAAGATCAGCAGTTCTCAAGGACACACACACAAGATCAAAACAGTCCCTAAAATAATCAATCAAAATATTTGGTCAGAAAATTTAGTCTTCAAAGACATTCCGTCACTTGGTTTGGAATACTTAAGGAAGAGTTCCAGAATAGCAAGGAGAGACACTCTGTAATCAGAGCTCCCACATTGTGCTGCGTGATTTTCCATCTGTAATCAGATATTTTCCACAGTTACTCTGTGCCCACTCAGCTGAGGTATGTACATAATTGTTTAATTTTTGTATTGTTTCTGACTTGATGGTATATTTGAGTTTGTGCCCACATGTTAGAATTACCATATTTGCCGGCGTATAAGATGACTTTTTCCCCCTGAAAAACATGCCTCCAAGTGGGGGGGTCGTCTTATACGCCGGG
>JAODJU010000130.1:29079877-29090759 GCA_026776725.1 Gnathonemus echidnorhynchus | reverse complement strand
TTAGTAAATATGACTTAAATGACACTTGATATGATAAAGTTAATATTACTTAATTGAATTAAGGCAACGAGTTTGCATAATTTAATTAAGTAAACTTAACAAATTATTTTTTACAGTGTGGTGTGATTTCAAGTATAACATGAGAATGGGGAAAACACCACAACAACATGGGGAGAACAAGCAAACTCCACACAAGGTAAGAGCAGAGATGTGAAGCAACAGTGCTAATCAGTGTGAAACCACGGTGTGTGAAGTTTGCATGTTCTACCAATGTTGCTGTGTTGTTTTCTCCAGGTATTCCAGTATCCCCCCACAGTCCAAAAAAGAGCAAACCCTTTTTTAAACTTATTATACCACTGATGGCTTGTTAAAATATGCATATTAAGGAAACATTTTTTAATTAAATCATAGCCATGTGGCTTGACATTTTTAAGGCCATGGAAGGTAATCTTGATGAAAAAAAAATACACTTAATTTTACGTCTTTGTTAAAATTACTATGCACATACCAGTCAACATATTTTAACAGTTTCCATATTTTTCTAATATTTAAAAAAACAAGCCCTTTCAAAATACTAATCTACAAATGACACTTTAAATGAACACTTTTTGGATCCTGGCTGTGACAAAAGCACATGGATTGTACTATCCTTGAACTGAAAATTAAAACACCAAATACCTAAACAAAACAAAATCGATGGAAGAGAAGAAAAAAGCATCAGTTTAAATACAATTGAATTTGTTTATTGACGATTATTTACATGTCATTTTTTCCCAGGTTCCCAAGTTTTTTCAAAATGCCATGGTTCCTTTCTCAATAATCATATACTGTTCATAATCACTTTTGGATTTTTCCCACTTGTAAGTTAACACGTCTTCTATCCTAACCATTTTTTCCCCATAATAATACATAAATTATAAAATAATAATAAATATTTGGTAACGCTTTACATTAAGTGCAACTTCATAATGCATTCATTATGCATTCATAGAACATTCAGTACATATTACATGATATACAATTATAATGTTTGTTATTAATGTATATTACAGTTGTTAAGGGATGTTAGGATGTTAAGGTATACATACATGATGTTTATGAATGTTTTATGAATGAATACATTATGAAGGTGTACTAAACGATTTATGAACGAAATATAAAAGCATTATGAAGGTGCAGTTAATGTAAAGCATTACTAAATATTTTTATCATTTTTATAATATGGCAGTGTTGTGATACTGTTAATTAAAAGTTGAAATAATATCTTGAATTAACAGCCACTAAGCATAAAATGCACTGGCGCTATGCCAAAACCTGGCAGGAAATAAGTAAATAAATATAATTTAATTCATAACTAAACTATTTCAATTTGCGTCAGGACAATTACATGATAGTAGTCTGATGGCTCATTCAACCTGATACTCCAGCATGATACTCCAGTTTCAACAGATCCTCTCATTTTAATTCAGATATCCTGTCTCAAACTCAGCATGTCAGTGATAAGCTGCATGATGTGAATAAGATAATCATTTTAGTTATGAATCATATACTATATGAATACCATGGCTTTAGTAACAGTTAAAATAGAGACTTTCTTAGCCAACTTGTTTAGTTCTAACTCTTCTTAAATGTGATTCAAGTCAATGTTCTTGTGTGTAAAAAGAGTTGTATATCATCAGCAATTCACACTTCAGTTTTACAATGTACAAAATCAATTACAAAATTATTATTAAATTGAAAATTGAAAATCACCCTGAAATTCACTCATGAAGTTCAGGGGTGAGTAACCTTCTAGTGGGCCTGGCCACTGACGTTCTTTGTTTCACTAATGCAAACATAATGAATATTTTTACGTAGTCATCTGGGTTTGCAGGGCTATGTAAGGTTAGATACAGTAAATGATATTACAACGACTACTACCAAATCAAATGCTTAGAGTACTTTCAGTTAGTATCTTGAATGTTTAAAAGGACTGTTTCAACGTGTGTGATATCTGAAAAGACACACTGTATTTATAACTACAAAGTTACCACTGAACATGCATCCAAAATCATGGCATGATTTTTTTTTTTTTTTACGTAATTGAAAATTAGTAATAAAAAACATGGCTTATAATTCAATGCTCATGCTCCCCAGTATAAATATGTACTTATTTCATCTGCAATAACAAAAATAAATATCTCTTTTGGTCTCAGGGTAACGCTTAGGCATGCAACTCCACATATAATGATGTGTGTCCACATTCATAAGAGACTGCAATTTATAATAATTAAAGGAATGGTACAATAAAAATTAGACAAAATTGTAATGTAAATTCCAGGTTAAATGCGCAGGAATTTTATGTCTTTTTGGACAGTTATTATGGTATTCCCTGTTGGAAAAGTCAACACTTTCTTGTAATCAAATGTATAATGTTGTCTTTAATGGTCACTCCAGTATAACTTTCCTAATGCCCAGTTAATCCCAAAAACTGCTCTACATGCTCTACATATGCCCTTGAAAATGCATACTCTTATCTTCAGTTAATATTCTACAGGAGCTCCAACAATGAAATAAAAAAAAAACTAACACCAAATTACAAGCCAGTTCACAGCAATGTGCCCAAAGGTAATTGCTTGTTTCAGCACTTCTGATGGAGAATACTTTAGCTCTGTAGAAAAGACCAGGTTATGAGCAAATACCAACAGTGTGAGCACTCAAATATCTAAAAAATTCAAATATAGAATTAAATAGTGCAAAATTAAATTTGTATTTATAACTTTGTTTTGATTTGAAACAAGAAAAATTTTGAAGAACACATTTTTTCAGCTGCATTACATCAACAGGAAGTGAACAACAAAAATATATTGCTATTAAATGAATTTGACTATGATAAACTTTTCCGTGTTTGCAGTGTTTTAAAATTTAAATTAATTATGTGTCTTAATATGTATTAAGACATAAAAATGCTTGAATACCAGAATGTAATTGGCAGCATGGTGCCTCAATGTTTGCTTCACACCTCCAGGGGCCTGCATCACAAAGCAGGATTTCTTGTTTAGTTGTATAACTTGTCAGATGTATGGTAGTCTGGGCTAAATGTAAGTGGACAAAGATAATGTCCATTTAAATTGGGATACATTAACTACAAGTTTTCCAGTGAAGCAAGAAGTCTGGCTTAGTGATACAGGCTCCTGGATTAAGGATTTGAATCCTGTTAGTCTGGAGTTTGCATGGTCTCCTCATGCTGCATGAACTCTGTCTGGGTACTCCAGGTTCCTTCCACAGTCCAAGTGTGTGTTCCCCTGCCTTGTGCCCTATGGTCTCTGGGATAGGCTCCAGGCTCCATATGACATTGTATTGTTTTGTTATTGGTAGTCAGAGAAATAGCAAATACACCACTCCTTACATATCAGTTACTATCTATAATATGTATGCAGGTCAGGGTTGCTGGGGGCCTGAAGCACACGTAAAGCAGGCCCAACATCCAACCCAATGAGCCACCATCCTGCTAGATGACACTAGTCATAGGCAAATTTGCACATTCTGTTAACCAGCATCCTTCTTCTTGGAGTAACAATGCTTCAGCTAAGTGTTCAAGCACTAAGACTGAACTCTACAAATAAAATACCTTGTTCAAATGCATACTGAACTGTTTTTGTGTTTGCATTTCTGTACAGCTTGGAGGATGGCCTTATAGGTAGAGCATTCCCTGCTATTGGAATGCTGCAGAATATATTTTGTTTATGTCTGTAGTATGTCACTGGTTTATTTAATATTTTCTTTCAATAAGTAATCAAAATTAAAAGGACCGGATATTTTACTGAAACATATTCCCTGGGACATGTGAATCTGAATTCTTTTGATAGATCTTTTTTGTAAACTGTACTGGTAACTGTATTTACTCAGCATCCCCTTTGTCCATTACTTATAGGAAACAGGAACAAAATATATGAAGTACTGAAAAACTATTCTTCATCAATTGAGAGTCACCATTTGTAGTTATTTAAAACAGACTGAGAGTTACAGGGACAGGGTTGGCTATATGTTTGTAAAACAGCTTCTGGAAAAATGTGTTTTTCACATTTATTTTAGCATAAGGCATGTGTTTTATTTCAATTCACAATCAGGCTGTCCAGTCAGTTTACCCAGTTTGCATTCTTCCAGTATACATTGCTCCACAGTCTTATAAAAGTTTCTTTTCTTTAGAAAAACACACGTACAGTAATACAGTTTTTGTTGTTTTTTAACACCCATCCCACCTATTTATCATGACTCTTGTCCTTACCTTAACTATGTTTCACATGATAACCCCCCCCCCCCCCCAATACATACAAAATCATTAAGGTCAGATAAGAGTATCAAGGAAACAGGCTTACAGCCTGAAGTAAACCATTCATAGTTCAAGTAGGCCAATAAATGTGAACACTGATACAATGGAAAAAAGTAAAAAAAAGCTTGGGTTGAGAATCTTGGCAATGTTCTGAACCATCATTCCAGTTCCTGTGAGGAAACAAAACTGTGTTTAGACTTGAAACTTGGAAAATTGAGAAAATATTTTTTTCTCGGCTATAATAAATTGAATACAGACTCTCCTCTACTTACAAACTTTCAACTTACGAACTTTCAGACATACAAACAGAGGACTGCAAGTCCAAATTGTGTTCATTGGGCTATCATTTCCTGTCCGCAATATCAATATTTTTTTTTCTGTGTGCCAATTCTGCCTAGTACGACTTCTGGCCATGCATACTCCCAGCATCCTAGTTTTTTGTATTTGTGTATACCCTTAAAATGATGTTGAATAACGACTTACGAACATTTCAAGTTACGAACGGAAATTCGGAATGTATGTCGTTCGTAAGTAGAGGAGCGTCTGTATAAATATTTTTGTATTATGATTTTTTTTATCATTTCAAATACAGAAAATCATTCAACGATTATAAGAGAATTACTAAATGCATGTGGATGAGGATGTTGGTTTTTTTTAATTGCATTTCCAGCGATGATATTGAATTATGCAAGTCTTATAATATTTATTTTATGTTTTTAATGGAACAAATGTATTACCTGGCTGAAATAATAACCAGTCTCTAAATGTCAAATTGCAGTCATAGCAGCACATTTGTGAACTTGCATACTGGTCACTCAATTATAATTGGCCTGTAAGGTTGACAAAAAAAAAACTATCATTTAAGTTTACAAATAAATGTGTGTCAACTCTAATATTACCCCTGGAATGCTGTATTAATTCTGCATTGTGTATTTGTCAAATTTACTATTTCAATTTCATTCATTTATGTGCAGTGCAAGTTGGTTGCGCATGTGTAGTTGGATTGTTGAGAAGCTAAAGCTTTGTTTAAGCAGCCATTTTGGAATTTCACACTTGCAATTCAGAACAGAACAACGCAAGTAAATTTTAGATCCATTTGGATATTTCATGTTTGCCACAACAGTCAGTTTTCTAGAACACAGCTGCAAGTAGGCAATTGCTGTATGATGTTTTATGCAACTATAGCTAGCGTTAATTGTACATTAATTAATGCTAGCCAATGTGGCCAACATTAACTATCTACATTTGCATTATAACCAATGTAACCAGTAGTGCACCAACAGTTTTCTGAAATGTAATCTAAGTGGTGAATGAGCTGACAAAATCCCTCCACTATGGAAAATGGTTGATTG
Organism: Gnathonemus echidnorhynchus; assembly: GCA_026776725.1. Classification (NCBI taxonomy): domain Eukaryota; kingdom Metazoa; phylum Chordata; class Actinopteri; order Osteoglossiformes; family Mormyridae; genus Gnathonemus; species Gnathonemus echidnorhynchus. The sequence continues at coordinate 29,085,095 of JAODJU010000130.1, read as the reverse complement.
CCCAATACAAATATCTTCATTAGTAGTTATGTCTTTTGCTCTGGTGCTGTAACTTCTAAATATCTAAAAGTCTAAATATCAGTCAAGGTTGATATATGCGGATATCTTGATTTATAAGGAATAGCTTCTCTATACAGCCGGGTATGTGGAAGGTAAATGCACATAAGCGGTAAATAATAAGCTGAATTTGCTTCATTCTTTCATCTGCCCAGTCCCCTTATTTTGAGCTAACATTAACTGAAATATGGAGTGGGAAGGGTCATATATGAACTTAGGAAAAAAATATGGTTTTCTATAGATTTTTTTCAAAAAAAAAAAAAAATGTAAACAAATAGACAATAATAAGCTGGCTTAGCACTCAAAACATAATCAATATAAACTGATTATAAAGGCTAGAGTGTGAGCAGTCAACAGAGCTTTTCTGAAAACAAATATTAAGCTGTACTAATATGGGCTACGCAATGTCAACAAAGCTACACCAGTCAGAAAGTTCAAATATGGTAAAATGACTAATGGTTGCTTCCATTGTCCACAAGTTCTTGACCTGAATCCTTAGACACAATGGTCTCGTGAGGGACTCCATCTCCCCCCTCCCCCCAAGCACGTATCTCCAGAACCACGTAGCCATTGTCCTTGGGCAGGGGCAGGCTGATGGAGGTTTTGCCCTTTTCAAGAACCTTCAAAGCAGAATGACCTTCATGTTTATACAGGACCTTAAAAAACAGAAGTGAACAACAGGGGTACCAATGAATTTCCCAAGTAATGTTACTACTTTGTAGTTCCATATTGTAACTTTTATTCAGTAAAATGTTGGTGAATCTAGAAGTACAAATCCATGTTTAATTTATTTAGCAGATACTTTTATCCAAATTGACACATTTTTTTGAGAAAGCAGGGTTAAACAATCCCGGGAGCAAATGGGGGTTACGTACCCTGCTCAAGAGTCCAACAATGCAATCACTGTACTAATCCTGGGATTTACACTGGCAAACTTCCAATTACAGGCAAAGCAACCTAACATGCTGAGCCACTAACCACTCCTATAGCCTGAATTGTCCCTTTAAAACCATGTTGTCTTATCTAGTGATATCGCTCATTGTTTGTTCTTAGTGATAGTGATTAAGGCAATTGGATTGCACAGTTTGAAGTCTTGGTAATTTGGCTGGCTTACTTAATGGGGCATAATTGAATTACAGTTTCAAAGCCAAAAACAGATGTCCAATAAAGAAATAAAATGTGGAATAATACTCAGTTACACTTAAACTACAGAAAGCTGACAACACACAATCAGACATAATTTATATTTTGTGTTTAATACCTTATAACCCAGCACAGCAGATTCATTCTTCATTGCCTTGACATGGTCCCACATGACCGTTACCGAGGATCCATCAGTCCTCCATGAGACATTGCCTGGTGGACGGTTTGGAGCTGTATACAAAAAAGTAATTTAAAATTAAGCATTTTAACTTGCACCAAATGTTCTAAGAGGATTTTTGTCATATTTACAGTGTTTTAACATTCATTTGTTAATTCCCATGACTTTAAGTGTAAACTGGGAATAAGCTGTGTTTTGTGACTAGAAATTGTAGAGTACTAAAAGGGATTCCTTTGATGTGATCATTTGTTATTGAGACCAGGCTTATGCTTTGTGCTCAGTGGCGGCCTTACGGGGCTTTTTGGTGATAACTGTGGTACGGGGCGAGGGTGGTCCCGTGCCAGCACTGTTGTAAGCCAGAACCATCACATAGTAAAGAGTGCTGGGCCGAAGGCCTGAGACTCGTGCCGTTGTCTCTAAACCAGCAGTCCTTACACGGTCAGCTGCTGCTTCCTTGTCATGTTGACGCCAGTAGCGAATCTGGAATGGAAAATACAGTGATACATCTCAGGTAGTTCTCATTATGTATTTTTATCAAAATAAATTTGCATAAATTTCAGGCTCTATGCTTATTTATAAAGTTGGGTGTTAAGTAAAGAAAAATAGGAAGAAGAGTAGCTCTTTCTCTTGGAATTTGACCCTTACATTTTCCAGTCATGCCGTGATCATTAACTGACATGCTGCTTGCATCATTGATATATAAATGAATAGTAATACACCTGTTAGTTATAATATATCAAAGGGCAAATGAAGATCTATTTTATAGGTTGTGTGAGCTGGCTTGCAACAAACCATGTGATTGTGTTTTATGTCCACTACTGTTTTAATCACTGGGTGTTGGACTTAGTCCCTCTGTTAATTTACGATATAATTTAAGACATTTCTTCACACTGCATCTTTCTGAATATGCTTATTATCAGTATAATCAATTTATATGGAGCATGAGCTGATTAAAAGGTTTCCAAAAAGATATATTGCAGCACTTTGCTAACATTTTTAAACCAAGCCAAACATCTTTGCTCCTGTTAAAGCAGATCACTAACCTCACATTAATAAGAATTACCTAACCTCACATTAACTAACCTCAAATTAACAAAGATTACAGTATTACACTGTAAATACAGCCTTTAGAGAGCTACACATTCTTGTACAGAAGATGATTCTTTGTAATGGATGCAGCAACCATGGGAAAAAGAAGCAGATTTATAAAATGAAATTCTCTACATCTGGAAACATGTTAGGTTTGCTATTGAAATATTTAAGTTATTTACTGTGTCACTCTCAGTTTTTAGATATGTGATGTCTGACCTCATATCCTCGTAGAACATTCATCATCAGGAGTTGTGCAGGCTCCCAGGACACTAATATTTCAAATGCAGTCAATGCCGTGGCATTGATCTTTCGGGGAGAGACAGTAGGCTCTAGCAGGGGATGAAAAATAGAAATCAACTGATGGCATTGGTCTACTTTTTGTTCATATTGACGTAAACCAAAATATGTTTAATTCTGTTTTGACATATGACTACTGCTTAATATCCTGTCTTAAAGAAATATCCAAAATGTTGCATCTAGTACTATCATGTCACAAGTCATAGCTCTTATATTTTCTAAATGCCTATCTCCCTATTGTCCTAAACAATACTGGTGCCCTCACCTTCCTCTGCAGAGTGAACCACAGCCACCTGACTAAAGGGTCCCTCCCCCTTGTCATTGTATGCCCTGATCTTCACCTCGAAGGGACAGAAGGGGGACAGGCTCTGATTACTGTAGACGTAACGTGAAGACTTAACGTTGGGAATCTTCACCTCCATCCATGTGGGGGCGTTTCGTTTGTGGAAAGCCAGGATGTAGCCAAAGCCATCTCCATTTTGATACTCCCGTGCCATAGGCTGAGGAAATAGTAAAAAAATGTTTTTGTTCTCTTTTTGAAGTCTTTCTAATGATAATAATAGCAACAACAACAACAACAATTTCTTGCTGAAGAAATTTTGGGATGGGCCTATTCTGCTGACCCTGGAAGAGCTGGTGCTCCTAATAAAGGGGATGATCTATGCGTTGCTAGGTGATTCTTGGATGTTGGCAGAAGGTTGCTGCTAGGTGGTTGCTATGGTGGTTGATAGGGTGTTGCTAGGCATAACTAGGTGGTTGCTATGGTGCTTCTCAGTGGCTGTTAGGTGGTTGCTATGGTGCTGGTAGGTGTTGCTAGGGTGTTACTAGGTGGTTGCTATGGTGTCAGTAGGCATTGCTAGGTGGTTGCTGGGGTGTTGATATGGTGTTGGTATGCGTTGCTATGGTGTTGCTATGTGGTTGCTAGTGTGTCAGTAGGTGCTGCTATGGTGTTTCTAGGTGGTTGCTAGGGTGTTGGTAGGTGTTGCTACGGTATTTCTAGGTGGTTGCTAGGGTGTCGTAGGCATTGGTATGGTGTTAGGAGCTGGTTTATAGGTGGTTGCTAGGAGATGCTAGATGGTTGCTAGGGTGATGCTAGGTGGTTACTAGATGCTGCAAGGTGGTTGCTAGGTTGCACTAGATAGTTTCAGGTGTGTGTGGGTCGTGGTGTTTGTGGGTTGGGTAGCAGCTTTGCTCCTACTTATTTGCAATGGGAATGTCATAAGTTGCTGAAGTTAGGTATAAGCTAACCATGCTAAATGTAGCATTGAATGCATTCTTATGGGATTTTTAGTCTGTTTGATCATGAATAGCGTCACCATGGTAACATGAAATACCAACAAAAGTAATAGCACACCATATAGGACTAACTTTTGATATAGTGATTGCCTGGGTGCACGCTACGGTACGACCTGCATTAATTGCCGAAATTCACAGAAGAATAACAAAAAAGAACTAGGTGATTGCTAGGTGTTCCTAGGTGGTTGCTATGGTGTTTCAGTGCAATTCTTGGTAGTTACTAGGGTGTTGCTAGGAGGTTGAATAGGTGTTGGAAGGCATTGGTAGGGTGTCGGTAGCTGGTTGCTAGGTGGTTGCTAGGCGTTTGCAAAGGTGTCGATAGCTGGTTGCTAGGTGGTTGCTAGGCGTTGCTAGGTGTTTGCAAAGGTGTCGATATGCAATTCTAGGTGATTGCTAGAGTATTGCTAGATGGTTGCTAGGGTGTCAGAAAGTGTTGCTAGGGTGTTGGTAGGTGGTTGCTAGGTGGTTCCTAAGCATTGCTAGGTAGTTGCTATGGTGTTGCTATGCAATTGTAGGTGGCTTCTTGGCTATGGCTAGGTGGATGCTATGTTGTCAGAAGGCGTAGATAAGATCTCAGAACCTGCTTGCTAGGTGGTTGCTAGGCATAGTTAGATGGTTGCTAGGGTGTTGCTATGCAAATGCAGGTGGTTGCTAGGATGTTACTAGGTGCTGCAAGGTGGTTGCTATGGTGTAGGAAGGCGTTGCTAGGGTGTCTGTAGCTGGTTGCTGGGTCGTTGGTAGGCGTTGCCAGATGGTTGCTATGGTGTTGCTAGGCATTAGTTGATGGTTGCTAGGGTGTTCCTATGTCGTTGCTAGGCTGTCGGTAGATGGTTGCTACGGTGCTGCTAGGTGTTGGGTGATGAGCCCTGAGGTTGATTATTGAGTCTTATTGCTATGGCATGAACACTGGCCTAGTGGGAAAACTTTGACTGAAATGCATTGAAGTCAATGGGAGAGAGCGAGGGATGAAAGACGAGTGCGGGTCAAGATGGTAGTCTTAAGGTGTTGGGTGATGAGGCCTGAGGTTGACTACCAAGTCTTATTGCTGTGGCATGAACACTGGCAGAGTAGGAAAACATTGACTGAAATGCATTGAAGTCAATGGGCCATTGACTCCCATGAAAAAAGACGATCCTTACTACTATTCACTTGGTT
>JAODJU010000130.1:29051075-29062580 GCA_026776725.1 Gnathonemus echidnorhynchus | reverse complement strand
CTGGCCTGGGAACGCCTCGGGATTCCCCCAGAGGAGCTGGAGGAAGTGGCCAGGGAGAGGGAAGTCTGGGTTTCCCTCCTGAGACTACTGCCCCCGCAACCCGACCTCGGATAAGCGGGAGACAATGGATGGATGTATAATAACCTATGATAATCTTTTTTCTTTCATTTATTTTCTGAATTAATTTTATAATTTCTCTTGTGCTTCTTTTTGATTTCTTATGTTTTTTTCTATTAAAATGTCTGTAAAGCACTTTGTAACCTTGTGTTTAAAACAATGCTTTATAAATAAAGATAGATTGATTGATACTACCAGCAATAACAATGACGGCTATCCAGAGAATTGTGCAACTCAACTGGGGACAGCATTTGAGACAGTGCCATCCAAGAAGCCAAGTTGCTGGTCTATATGCTGTTTTGTGGGTGGACATGAACCTCTTGAACCATCTCAGTAATAAACAAATAATAGGGATAATACAGGCTGGCCTGAGCTTTGTTGATCTGGTGCAGGATAAACTGAAAAGAGGAACACACTGGAAGTTCACTATCCAAATTCTGACAGCTCTCTGTTTCTGTGCCACTGGTGGATTCCTTCAGACTGTCCATGATGCACATGGCCTCAGCAAGGCTGCCAAAATTGTGCATGCATTGATTCTCCACTGGCATTGATTTCGATTGCACCATTCCTTGCACAACACTAAAATTGGTTTTCATGCCATTGCAGACATACCTCGCTTTTTAGGTGCAGTGAATGGAACGCTCAACCCTGTTTATACTCCCAGGCCATTGAATCCTATTTGCATCTGTCAAAAAGGGTTCTCACCATTAGGCCTAAATGTCTAGGTGATATGCAACCATCAGTGACATTTTGCAGACATTCTGTCTAAATGGCCAGGGAGTACACATGAAGCTTATATCTGATCCAGCTTTGGAGTGTGTCAGGTGGAAAAGGATGGTGCATTTGCTGCTGGCTGATTATTGGGAGACATCCCCTTAATAAATGCCTGCAAACTTCAGTGTTGAATCCCCAAACCATGGCTGAGGAGAGGCATAACACCACAGCTGAACAAACATGCATTGTTGTACAGCGTGCTCTGGGTATGTGGAAGGTGTGATATTCCAGTGCCTGCACAAGTTCTTGGGAGGTTGAACCTGCTGTGCTGTAATTGTTGTGTGTGCTACGCTGCACAACATTGCAGTAATTATTTTATTAAAATTAATTTTGGCCAGACCAATATGGAAAAATCACAAGGACGACAGACTACAAAAAAACATCATAGCTAACTTCCGAATAATGACTCTAATTTCCCAGATAAATTAGCCACTGTGGGTGCAGGTGTTTGGAATTACTTCCCAATCAGTCAGTAATAAAACAGTGGTTCTCCACTCCAGTCCTGGGGACCCACTGTTATTGGCTGATAAAGAGGTCATCCCAAAAACCTGTTCCCACAGTTGTCCTCCATGGATCTGGTACACCACCCCTGCTTAGTCCCTTCCTCCCACATTACTGATATGTATACTACTTACTGTTGTATAAGTTTATACTTAACAAGATTTAGCTCAAAGTTCACTTCACACAGATTAAAATGAACTAGTTCACATTCATAGTTCACAATGTTTAACTAGACTATAAAGACAAAAGTATTGGGACATCTGGCCATTACACCCACAGGAACTTTTATAACATCCTTAATCCCCTTGGCATGGTCAGCAATGCCACATATCTATCTTGTGTATTTCAGTTCATAACTTGCTGAAATCTTATTATAGAAACATGATAAAAACGTTGGCTAAATCCGTAATGTCTTCTTTTCAAAACGTTACTTGTTGGAAGTATTAAAGTTTTTAAAATTAGGTTAAATCGGCAAAAAATTAAACCATGTCACCTTACTTTGTTTTACCTGCATCGGGGGCGTGTAGTACCACTCTCACCCGAAGATCGCTATTCACATTCTAAATAGCCGCATTGCCGCATATTCAAATCGCATTCGCACGGTAATTTGATGAACAATGCAGCGGTGAAACGCGATCCAGATACATCCCCATCAACGCCATAAAAGGGGGGGATGTGGTCTGGTGTCAATGGCTCATCCATATACATGAAAGTTGCTACATATTCAATGAAAGGAGCCAGAAATAGTGACATGAGTGAGGTTTTTCTTATTTATTTATCCAATTGAATGTTTCAACTACACCATTTAGTGATCTTCATGTAGCCAAGACTTTGGTTATCAGATATCTGGGATCAAAACAAACTCCCACCATTGCTTACTATGTACTATTATAATGTGTATGCAAGTGTTCCAAACTGCATTTTGCAATGTCTATACTTTGATGTCAAATTACAAACTTCACATAAATCTGACATATTTATAAAGTACACTAAGATAAATTTTAAAAGTTAAAGATGAGTTTAATGCCAAAACAAATATATAAGAAAACATTTTTTGCCATGAATTAAGTTTATGATATTGAATAAAATGTGTGACCATGCCCCAGTCAGTGAAAGTGTGTTTCCTACCCCTAGACCCCAGAGGGTTAATTGCAAAATGATTGGTTCAGGTCACTGTTCACCAAAAATATGCAGTGATATGAGAACCCATGTGAGGATATGACCTCACCAAGAAATGTAGTATAGAGGAAAAACAGAAGAGGACCAAGAACTGAGCCCTGAGGGATGCCAGTGGAGAGTCTGTGGAGTAGATGTGAATCTGTTTGATGCCACTTAATATAATTGGCCTTCTATGTAGAAAGAAAACCATTGCCATGCAGAGCCACAAATTCCAAAACTCATAAGGACAAGAGTGTCTTGTGTTTGACTCGGTCAAATGCTGCTGAAAGGTAAAGGAGAATGAGGACAGATGACAGTTTGGCCACTCTGGCAGCATATAGCTTCTCAGTGACAGTCAAGAGGGCAGTCTCTGTGGAATATGCTACTTTGAAGTGAGATTCATCAGGCTCATGAAGGTTGTTCTGAGAGAGATAGAGAGACAGTTGATTGTAAACTGTGTGGTCAAGGATTTTTGAAAGAAAGGAGAGTAGTTGCTGACTTCTGAGGGATTCAGAGTATGTTTCTTCAGGATGGGAATAACCCTGGCTTTTTTCAATGTCGTTGGTACATCATTAGATGGAGCTATTAATGATAGTGGTGATGAAGGGGAGAAGATCTTGAGAGATTTTCTGAATCACTGTGGAAGGGATTGGATCCAGTGGGCAGGTCTTTCGTGATCTTGTTTGTCATTCACTAAGATTAATCGTTATCTGGAAATGCACACCAGATCGTATTTTGTACGAAGCCAATGGAAGAGTACTTATTTATCCATTGCTATTAAGTGGAACACTAAGCAAATCTGAGTCATATACATTATGTATGTCAACTTAAAATTTACTACAATTACTTGACCTTATGAATACGACACACTAAGGGAAATTGGAATAGTTCTTTAAAATATATAAATTAAACCAAACATGGGGTTTCAATTATAATACTCTAAGTGTTTCCTATAAAATAAATTCCATACTCATGAGTTTAAATAAATCTGTACATATGTCACTTTGAAATAGGGTCATGTCTCAATAGATGTTGTGATTATAACTCACAGTCTCTGTACGACGAAAGTGTCCGTGGGGTTCTTCTAGGTCCAGCAGGACTCCATTCAGTGACCAGGTGAAAGTTAGGTCCATAGTGGGGTCATGAGATGCATGACATTGTAAGGTGACATTGTCTCCTTGGTTGATATCTGCATTGGAGGGAGCTAGAGTAATTTTGGTCGCATCTGGAGAGGAGAGAATTAGATGGAAAGAATTAGAGGAAATTAGGGGATACAGACAAAGAAATATAAATATTAGAGACAGTCTTGAAATGAAAATTAATACAGATTACATAAGTAAATGGCATTCAATATAATTCAATATTGAATAGTACCCAGTATAATTCAAATAATATTTCTAAGATGTCCTTTCCCACAAATGTAGCAAAATATTACAGGTTAGCAAAAGAGGAAGCTGGGGAACGAGCATACCTCGAACTGAGAGGTGACCTGTGCTATTGGCCTTGCCAAGGTAATTCTCTGCAAAGCAGGTGTATTTTCCCTCATCTGCCCGACTGATGTTAGTGATCCAGAGATTACCATCTGGTGTGACCGTCACCCTAAACAGAGCAGAGCAATGAAATGTGAAATATATAAAGGGCAACATGCAGAGATACACCACATGCTATGATTGCTTTTATAAAATTAGGCTGTGTTGAATTTCAAGGCTGTCACAACCAATAGATATACTAGTACATATAGATAGGAAGCATACATTCTCATGCTTTCATGTGGTACAGCTTAAAATTTTCATACAATTAATTTTTCATTTTTAGTTACATGAACTACACATTTTAATGAACATTATTTTTATTTAGTAGTTATGTAAATCATTGGCCCCAAGATGATTTGATTACAATTATTTAGGGTATGACGGTGAAAGAAAGAAAGTGGAAGAAGGACAGGCTGCAGGTGTCATCAAATTAAAATCCTTGAGCATCTTCCAGGAAGCCATAAAATCAGCAAGAGCGAAATATTTCTCTGACTTGATATCAAAACACAACCATCAACCAAAGGTTGTATTTAACACATTAAGCACTTTAATCAGTCTCCCAGACAGATCAACATATTCTTTTAGAGTGCCTGGAGCATTGGGTGGGCATCTCGGGATCTGCATTGCAAACCTTTTCAGTATCTTTTAACGGAGCCCCATCTGACACTGCCCCCCCCTTTGCCTAAAGGACATGAAGCAGTGGATGATGACAAATTTCCTAAGCCTGAATGAGAGCAAGACGAAGATATTAATAATTGGATCCCTTGTTGCTGTCAGTCATGTAGCTTTTGATTTGAGACCACTAGCAGACTCCATTAGACCGCACACTAAGAATCTTGGTTTTTCATTTGATTTGGATTTTAAATTTGACAAACAAATACAGTACCTCTACCCACGAACAGTCCTGTTTACAAACAAATTGGGTCACGAACCAGATGTTTGTTTTGTACCATGTTTCAGGCTGCGAACACACAAACATCCCCCAAAAGGGTCCATTGAAAGCGCCCCAAAGAACTACCCAAAACACAAAGAAGTGTACATTATGCCCAAGAACAGTTGTGGAATGTATAAAAAACTTGTTGTAAATATATGTCTTTACGATATCTCTTCAGAGGTTGAATATCTGAAAAAAGAAAAAAAATAGAGAGAGAGAACGTTGTGTTTTTTAACAGTCACATATCTATACATGTACTCTTTTAGTGATTTTGAGGCATTTACCCATGTTTTTATTACCTCATGCCTGGACTTTTGTAATGCACTTTATATTTGGGACAGCCAGACTGCGTTGTCTCGACTGCAGGTGGTGCTAAATGCTGCCACACGCCTACTAACCAAATCTTAAAAAATGTGCCACATCAGTCATTTTAACATTGTTACACTGGTTACTGGTGAAACTTCAAGTAGAGTTTAAGATTTTACTGTTCATTTTTAAAGCGTTGAATGAAGGAGCACCAGCCTATATCAGTGACCTCATACATTTGTACTGTCCACCAAGAGCCCTGAGGTCATTTGATCAGCTGCTGCTCTCCGTACCAACCAGCTGTTTGAGGAGGAAAGGTGACCATGCTTTCTCCGTGGCTGGGTCCAAGTTGTGGAACAAGCTCACTCGCCATGTCCGATCTGCACCCAATATTGAATGTTTTAAGTTGAGGCTAAAAACTCATTTATTTGCTGAGGCATTTTAGATAAATGTGCTGTGTATTTTATTACAATGTTTTGTAAGTTTGTTTCATTATATTTTACATTTTACTTTGTTTTATGTAATTTGTTTTTTTCCCCTTGCCTTTTATGCTTATTGTTTTTACTGATGTAAAGCCACTGGTTGTTTTTAACAGTGCAATATAAATGAAATTATTTCACTTGACTTGACTGGGGAAATCTTTAATTTCTGTCTAAAACCTAAATTTCAACTTCACAAAGAATTCAGAAATGACCATGGGAACTTAAGTATTGGCAAAAAGGGGTTCTATTAACTGAATGTGAGGAGGGAAACAAACAAGACCATGAGGGATCAAAACAAGAAGGCCAATATAGGGAAGGACACAGGCAAACAGGAGGACTGACATCAATGACCGGACTGAGACTGACAAGACAGACAGGTACTGAAATACAAAGATTAATGAGGGGTAACAAGCAACACGCATGGCTCATCTGGGCCACATTAAGAAAGAGACAGATGGGTCCAGCAGAGGTGACGAGCATATTAGTAAAGAGGGAGAACAAACCAGCATAAATTGTGAAAAAACCCAACTACTGAACAAAAGTCCAGGGCTGATTTTTAATCCCAAACCAGCTGTACTAACTAGAGGTGCACCATTGTAGAAATTTGATGAGTGGGGGGGGGGCGGGGTGCCAGCAGTGAAATTGGCCAAACTTGCTGGCGTAGATAAGTAGAATGATGTCACATATTTCATTTTATTCTGTGGAAAATGAGAGATTGATCTGATGGCCAGAATTAATTGTAAACGTTGCAGGCTTGTACACCTCTTTAAGTGGTAAATGACCCAGCAAAATCCCTCGTCCTCCACTACAAAAATGGCTGATCGTCCAATTCAGTCATCTACAATTTTTTTTGTGTCTTTAGCTCTGGTGCTCATAACTTTGTATATTAGTATAAAGTTTAATATTGGCTGGCAGTATCAGCCAAGATCGACATATTGAACTGATGCTGATATCTTGCTTTTTAATGAATATTGGCATATCTTAACTGATATGTCGTGTATTGCTAGGCCAATTTTTACTTGCTAATTAGCTAATTCAAATAATGGTCTTGATTACAGTTACCATAGTTAGCAAAAAATATGACTTTTTTGCACTACAAAATAGGACCATGTCCAAAAAGCATTATAGTGCAAAGATTATCTTAACCATTAGAGAATGAGTTCTGCAAGGCAAAACAAGGGTGAGTTTTTGCCAAAAGTGTTGAATCACAAAGTTCATGTCCATAACACATAGATTATCAGGTAGTGCTTCCTTTATGAATACTAATGAGCCTTCCCCTGTCATCCTGCATTTTGAAAACGTGCTGGCACTGCTACTTAGCGTATCTACCTGCAGCATATGAACACAACAGTACACAACCCCGAAGTAGGGGTATCTTCAAGGAGTATTTTGGCCACAAAAGTCAATTAGAATTGATTATGGCAGTACATATTAAATGCAGCTGAATCTCGACTATAATAATCGGTTTATTGATTGATGCATGTTTATGCCACTATTGATGCATTTTTATACCACATATTATTTACATACGGCAACATCTCCCCATCTTTCAACCACTTATCCAATACAGGGTCATGGTGAGCCTGCATGCAGCCTATCCTAGGATTCACAAGGCACAAGGCAGTGCAATGCCCTGGACAGGGTAAGAGGTTTGAAGATCCCAGCATACCAGCATTGTTAGGTGTGGTGGTAACAGCTTCAGGTTTTGAAGATACTTGTCATTTAGCGAGGATTGTAAAACTGAATAGAACACCAAACATGATAAATACAGACAAATTCTTGAGAGGAAAAAAATCAGTCTGAAGAACAAGACTGAGACAGAGGATTAAAAAACACATCAGAGGGAAAAGAAATGTTTGTACTTCCCTAAATATTATTTCAACTAGGACATGGACAATCATAGCTGATCATTGTATCTTTCAGATGTACAATATTTACAGACAATCTCACATCAAAAGACACATCTAAAATTAAATATTTATTAAAATATGTATTCTTAATATTATGAATAAGTATGGGTGAATAGAACAATGTCAAACAATGATAATACTTAATATGAGGATGAACAGGAGGAACAAAATCCAGAAAACTTAAATGAACACTGAGTCATAGAAGTACAGTAACTCAAGACTGGGCACGTGCACTGACTAAACAAACAACAACATAAAAAATGCTCCATCTTATAAATAATAACTGTAATACGAAACAGGTGAACCAAGCATGGTGGCTTTTTACCTGACTTTGGCCTATACCAGGATGTCAAATGACTTCACCCTCACCATACTTATTTTTCTGTATTTTACTTTCATTAGCTGATATGTCAAATAGATCCGTAGAGCACAAAATTCATATTCCATCAACATGAAGGATTTTAAAATACTTTAGTTGGCCCTTTTTCATGGGACTATGCCATTTTAATAAATGCAATTTTGAGTGACTAAGTAATAGACAGCTATGTCTTGCCTGCTATTGTTAGTCAGAAGCTCTGTGCCACGGCTCCAGAAGAGGGTGGGTTTGGGGGCAGCACGTGGCTTGCACTCCATCATCACCTGCCCCCCTCGCGCTGCTGGAACAAGCCTCCGAACTGGATTCAGGCGAAAATCTGGGGCCAGGACTATGGCAAGCGAGGGAAACAGAGGCAAGAAGAGGAAATAATAGAGATAGAGCTGAGAGAAAAGACAGGAAAAGACACACTATATAGAGGATAAAAAATTATTCTGATGAGCTAGTTGGGGAGGCCTGACAGGGACAATATGATGCATCAAGACAGTGGTGCAACAAAAGTATGATAGGTTAGTAAAAAAAAAAAAGTATAAAGAGATCATATAAAGATTAATTTAAAACCTGAATTATTGCTTCATAAATATCCATTTCATTTTCCTTAAAAATACCCATTCCATTTTCCTTAATGGCTTATTGCGTGCAGGGTCGGGTGAGCCTGGAGCCTAATCCAGGAAACACTGAGGACACACGCACACAATCATACATTAGTGGAAATTTATAGAAAAAAATTCAAGTCAACTCAACAATTCAAGAAACTTTTCGGACAGTGGCATGGTGGCATAGTGATTAACACTACAGCCTTACACCTCTTAGTGTGGAGCTCAATTCTGGCCATTGGTGCTGTGTGCGTGTCACATGCCATTTCATGTTTATCTGAGTTTCTTCCAAATACTCTGGTTTCTAATGTTGCCCTGGGATGTACTGGCATCCTATTCAGGGTGCTCCCTGGCCTGACATTGCTGGACAGGATCCAAGATATCACAATACAGAACAAGCAGGATGGATAGATAATAAATTTCTTTTGAAAATCTCCATCTCTTAAATCTATGTATGGTAATACCTTAATGCGTTCATTTTGGCATCTCACCTTGAACTCTTAGTTCTGCATTAGAATAGATGGTGCCATGCTTGTTCTCAGCCACACACTGGTACATCCCAGAGTCTTCTAGTGCCAGGTGGCTTATTTTCAGCAGTCCACCGTTGACTTCAATTCGATCCTGATGTCCAAGTAGATTATGATTATGAAGTAGTAGCAGAACATCCATTATTTATAATATTTATAAAAATAAATTAATGTTATATTTAAATGGTTTGATTCTATTGACAGTGCTGAACATCCTGATATATTTTAGTTATTTCACAAAATGTTTTTTTTTTGCAAACCTGTGTGCTGATTGACTGCCCATTGCGCAGCCAGCGCACAGACGGACGAGGCTTCCCTGCTGATGCACAACTCCAGCGCAGTTCTGAACTTATTTCAACCTCTGAGTCACTCATTACATGCAGCCATTCCGGCTGGGCTATGAGAAAGTTGTTGATCGTGATAAGTATTCCAGAAACAGCACATAAACATTCATTTACAAAAACATAAACATAAACAGCACATTTACAAATCATTCTAAATATAACCAAGGAAAATACAACACTGAGGTAATGTGTTTTTTTAATCTGTGGTTAGATTGGAAGAGAAATTCATTTATCTGTTACCTTGCAGTATAATACGACCTTGATAGACGTCACGACCCTCTGAATTTTCGGCCTCACACTCATATATCCCTTCATCATCAAATTCAAGCTCTGGCAGGATCAGAATGGGCCCACTGGCACTCGTGGAGGCCTTGGAAGGCAGGTTCCCATCCACTTTCCTCCAGCGTATCTGTGGTACAGGACTTGGGAAAAATGGCATAAGTCAGGAAAGTTTCCTGCTGTGATTACAAAATAACCAGGTTATCCGCCTATAGTCAAAGCAAACTGAAATTGCAATTTCCATTCAAGATTGTCAAGCTGTCTCTGTATTCTTGAGTTGCTGTTAAGTGCATCAGTAAATGTCCAACTATACAACAGAATGGGATACTAACACTTTATTAATACCCCTGGGGAAATGCTTGTACCCCATTTTGCTCTCCATGAGACTCAAAGAAACATGTACAGGTTAGAGCAAGTTTGGAGGTTGCAGTACAGGGTCAACCAGCATGCAGCAACCCTGGAACTGGGAGTTAAGGGCCTTGCTGAAGGGCCCATGGAAATATGACTATTGTCCTGAGGCTTGAACTGGCAACCGTCTAATTACAGGCACAGGCTTAGACTGCCAAGCTCCAGCACAATTAAGCTTTAGAAATTATTTTGAATTTGGAAATTAAATTTACTTGGCCTTATTTCTTTTACAGAAAATCTCAATTAGTGGTAAACATATTTTTATTGTAAACGTTTAACTTTAATGATGAAAATCGGTCATTTGAAAACATTCTATAATCATTTGGAATCATCCATCCATCCATCCATCTGTCCTCTACCACTTGTCCGGGTCAGGTCACGGGGGCAACGGTCTAAGCAGGGAAACCCAGACTTCCCTCTCCCTGGCCACTTCATCCAGCTCCTCCGGGGGAATCCCGAGGCATTCCCAGGCCAGCCGAGAGACAGTCTCTCCAGCGTGTCCTGGGTCTTCCCCGGGACCTTCTCCCAGTGGGACATGCCCAGAACACCTCACCAGGGAGGCATCCAGGAAGCATCCTAAGCAGATATCCGAGCCACCTCATCTGGCTTCTCTCGATGCGGAGGAGCAGCGGCTCTACTCTGAGTCTCTCCCGAATGACCGAGCTTCTCACCCTATTTCTAAGGGAGAGCCCAGCCACCCGGTGGAGGAAACTCATTTCAGCCACTTGTATTTGCGATCTCATTCTTTCTGTCACTACCCACAGCTCATGACCATAGGTGAAGGCAGGAACATAGATCAACTGGTAAATCGAGAGCTTTGCCTTTTGGCTCACCTCCTTCTTCATCGTGACAGACCAATGCAGCGCCCGCATCACTGCTGACACCACACCGATCCGCCTGTTGATCTCCCATACCACCCTTCCCTTACTCCTGAACAAGACCCCAAGATGCTTATACTCCTCCACTTGGGGAAGAACCCCATCCCCGATCCAGAGAGAGCATTCCACCCTTTTCCGGCTGAGGACCAAAGTCTCGGATCTGATTCTCATCCCAGGCGTTTCACTCTTGGCTGCGAACTGCTCCAGTGAGAGCCAAAGGTCACCAAACCAGACACCCTCTGTGGGAGCCAAGTTAATATAGTTTGTATATTTCTGTATTTATTTGCTGTTAAATTTGAGAGAACAAAATGTTACAACAAAGTGTTGGTGTAGTTAGTAATTTAATAAGTGAATTTAACTAAAATTATTTTGTATATCTGTGTTGA
>JAODJU010000130.1:29035456-29047611 GCA_026776725.1 Gnathonemus echidnorhynchus | reverse complement strand
AGGTCAAACTGGTTTGTTCGACTTTCAAGAAATTCGAGTTCTAGTGAGTTCGAGAACCGAGGTACCACTGTATTTAGACAGTAAAAATACTGTGTCGATCCGATTGGGGTCGGTGCATGACGTCAGAAATTTCCCAGCATGCCCCGGTGTTCAACTGTTAATTATGTCTTGGTTTTGTCTTTATTAGAGTGTTCCGTGAGGTTTAAAGTTTGCCTCGGGTTTATTTAGTTTATGTCCTTATCTTAGGTATTAGTTTGTGTGGTCGATGTGCATGCTCCCATGATCGGGATTAAGGTTGTCAGCAGTGGGGAGTGGACCGGCAATGTGAATTAGAAGTAGTGGAAGGAGCGTTGCTGAGTTGTAAACCTCATAACGCCTCTATCAATTCATGTAAATAAGACATGGATACCGCACCGGCTACCCCAGCAGCTTTGTACAAAGCTAACTTGCTGGTTAATAAAGAGGCTGTTCAACAAAAGCTGCCTGCTTTGGAGTCCCTTCCGGAGCTTTGCCACAATACATTTAGACAATGATAAACAGTAATTATTCTTATATAGTAAAATACATTTTAAAATAAAGATTTCTTATTAATTACTTTAATATTAATAATAAACCATTATTACATTTAATTATAATAATATTGTTGTGCCAAGCAGGGACGGAATGGAGACAAAGGCACAGACGTCAGGGTATCGGGGAATCCGGGGTTTAATTACAGGTAAGGCAGGCAAAACGCAGACGGACAATACAATGACCGGACTGGGGAAACAAACTGAAACGCAGACGAAATACAGAGGACTAATGGCAACAACCAGAAACAGCTGATCACACGGTGATTCCACATGGGGTTAACGAGGGGGTGTGGCACACGGAAGGAGCGGACAATCGGGGCAGGAGACATTGTTTGGATACATGTATTTTCTTACTTTACAAATTACTGTTTTGATACATGTGCTTAGATGTGTTTAGTACAGTATATGCTCTTGTTTTATCCGGTTCATTTTGTGTTTAAATGCTAAAACAAACAAAAAAAAATATTTAGGTGTATTTTTTGGGGGCTGGGAACCAATTAATTGGTTTTCCATTATTTCTTATGGGGAAAATTCGATCACAACTTGAACTTTTTAGGATTCAATCCGGAGTTCTGAACAGAATAAATTCGAGTTCTGAGGTATCACTGTACTATATAAAAATTTTAGTGGCCTTAAAGTTCTAGACTAGGGTATGTGGCAATCTATTATTACATCATTTATACAGAATGGTACATGAAATGGAAAAAAAAAGATGGAAAAAAGCAAGTAGAAAACACAGGAGGAGCCAAACTGGTTGTCTTGCAACCAGACGCCTCTTAATTAAAGGCAAAGTGTAAACTGAGGTCATGATCAAAATCAAAGTTAATTTGTATAGGGTTGAATTATTCTACACATGTATAAATAATTTTCTACTAGGGGTAATTAAACAGAAAGCAAAGAAGAACAATCAAATCTCAAAAGGACTAACTACTTGTTTACAAAGTCCTCTTTATAAAGTACTAATCGAAAAACATGAACATAGTATTAATGCAAGCTGTGGCTTTATGCACAATATCACATAACTTTTCAGCTGATTTCTTTTAAAATTTTGATTATATGTAAATGCAAATACTCTGTAAATATATTGATTATAATTACAGTTATGTTTGCCAGTGATAGGTCTGCAAGAGTGAAAAGACTCACTTGCCATAGGCAAAACATTCAAGCTGTGCAGTGTGTCCAGCCAGGGCATATGTCTCAGATGGAAAACGTACTTTAATATTAGGTGCAGTCCTTCTGGGGTTTGCTAGAAAGAAGAGGACAAATTAAGAACTAGTGATAATGACAGAGTACAAGGGTACGAGGCACAATGCACTTTGCAGATTATTCAATAATACTGTATTCTCAACTGCATTCAGCACAATACTAGCATACAAAGACATTGGAATTGATTGCAGTGAATTGGTTAAAAAATAAGGCATGTCTGAGTCAAACCATAAAAATAATAGCACATGTCAATTTTTCATCAATGGCAAAGTGAGAAAAGCATAATGTATACATATTTTATTTGACAAAGGTATTGTGCTTACAACTTGATCTCTTTACTCTTTGGAATATTACACAAATTCTCTGAATGTTATCTGTCACACAACATTAGGGTACTCGTTATGCAAGTAAAGTGACACTGATAATTTATAGGATGATTACAAACCATCAGATAAAACCGTGAGTGGGTTCGCCCTGCTGAAGACACTTTTGGTGCTGATTTCCATGTTATTTGTGGTGAAGCAAAAGTAGTTGCCTGAGTCTTTAACTTCTGCACTGGCCATGTACAGATTCCCAGTAACTTGGGAAATGAACCATCGACCATCAGTAGTCTGGACAAAATTAGGAAATTCATTGAAGAACCAGCGGTACGACAGTGCTGCAAAAGTGAAAGTAAGAACAGATTTATTAGCAGTTGTATAATATTTATTCATGCAGACATTAACATATTATCCCACAGACTAATTACTGAATAACGGAAGAGAGTATGCACCTAACAAAATCTGCTGGTTGTAAAAGCATATATACTCCAGAAAACCTTCAATTCTCAGATGTGTTGCTCATAGGATCACATCTCAATAACTCCACCTTTGCTGCAGTTTCTAACTGATTATGATGTAACGGGGGGATCAATACAGTGTCAGAAAAAAATATACCAATTGGTACCTTTGAGTGATCAATTACTTGTCACTGAGGCAGTACCCTCAATGGCCTGTCAATTGTACCGTAGCTTTAGGTAAATGTCCCTCTTAGTCTAATTTAAGGTACAGAAATGGACTTTGAGGAATGTGTTTGTACCATTTTATGTTAATGTTTGAACCTTGAGGAACAAAACTGTACCAGGGCTTTTTCCTTTTTTTCTGACAGTGTAGCCTTACCACAATGGCTACATTTCTTTTTTCATCAAGACAAAGACAACATGCCACATGAAGTAGCTTCTTGCATGATGATAGCCTCCAACACTGTATACTTACAATTCTGAATATGCAGTAATTAATTGTGTACATTTTACTGGAGGTTCATTTGCTAACATAAACAATTTGTACAGTTAGAGGGCATGCAATGTTCTTAAAGACGAGACTTAAGACCATGATCTTCAAAGTGTGACTTTGCAGATCCTTAATTTTACATTCTGTGGAAGGGGGGTAAGTAAAGACAGTGAAAGTGTAAGATATTTAAAACAAATTGTTATAAGTCCATAATGAAAATGAGTAATTATAGAAAATACAATGAAAAAATTATAGAAAATATAATGAAAAAAGATAGTGATATCATCCGTATTCTTCTCATTACATATGTGACTCTGTAGTTTTTCTGTAATGTAAACTCGAAGGGATTTGAGCATACTTGGGTAGTGGGAAGGTGGGTGACAGGTGAGAGTAGCTCCTGCCCCCTCATATACAGTTTGAGGACTCCTTTCATCTGGGGGAAAGTCATGGAGGTCTGAGAAAAACAAGCAAGAAAATATTATAAAACAGACAAACATCACAGCAGGGTTATAGGATTAAAATCTAGATGATCCACAAGTATGGGTGCACATAAGAAAATCATGCTTGAGAAAACACTCACAGCCAAATCTGAGGTTTGCAGCTCGACTGATGATTGTGCCACAGCGATTGATGGCGAGGCACTGATAAGAGCCACTATCTCTACTATATTGTGGGCTGCTAATCAACAGGTTCCCTGCTACCAGGCTGTACCATGTTTCATTCTCCAGTGGCACATTGGTCCCATTCACTTTCCACCTAAATGGGGAGATACAGCATATTTTCAGAGGGCCTCCTTTAATTGTGGAAGTTGGCTTTGCTTGCATTTATTTCTGGAAGTTGGGAAGATCACAAGACTTTTATGAACTTTTTGGCCAGACCTTTATCGATATCTTTGATAGTGGAATGCGTAAGTCTGTATGAAATATTTCATTACTGGCTAAGAAAATTTTGCATGTTATATAAAGCATTGGTAAGTTCCTGCAGACAGCACTTAAATGTCATGGATAGCACTGAAGAATCCACATCGTCGTCACAGCCACGCCCCTCTGGGGGTTCCGATCGATAGGGCTTCCCTGACGTTCCACGTCCTGTCAACCAGTTTTTCTGGCTGTACCGGTTGCTCCCGTTCCGGACACTCCTCAATCAGTTGTGCCTTGTTTTCCCCAGTTTCGGTCTTCCCTATATTAGGCAACTCTGCTCTCCGATCGGTGCGAGATCTTCATGGTGTGCCCTGAGTTCGAGTGTTTTTCCCGGTGTGTGTTTATCTGTGTTCTGACCTCTGCTACGTTTCCTAGACTCCGAGTTTCTGCCTGCCCCCCATCTGGACCGACACCAATCGCCCGACCTCCGCCTGGACTCTCGACTGTGTTTTTTGCCTCTGCCTCTTTCTGGACCGACGCCAATCGCCCGACCACTGCCTGGATTCCCGACCATGTTTTTCGCCTCTCCCTCATCTGTACCGACACCGATCACCCAACCTCCCCACCTGAGTTGCGGCCACGGTTTCGGGTTAAGCCCCGGGTACCGCTGACTTCCCTGTGGACTGTGTTAACCCTCTGGAGCCTAGTATGTCGTCGACGACATAGAGTACTTTTCGCGTCTATTTCAGTTTATATTTCGCTGAAATCTTAATGTAGAATCATGAAAAAAACGCTGGCTAAATACGTAATCGGTCTTCTTTTCAAAACGTCCATTGTCGGAAGTATTAAAGTTTTTAAAATCCGGTAAAATGGGCAAAAAAGTGAACCATGTCAACTTCCTTTGTTTTTCCTGCATCGGGGGTGTGTAGTACCGCCCTCACCCAGAGATCGCTATTCACATTCTAAATAGCCTCATTTGCGCATATTCAATTTCCATTCACATGATAAATCCATGGTAATTCATTCTAATCACCCTCATTGTATCGGTGAGTATGACGCGATCCAGATACAGCTCCATAAAAGCTGATGCAGCTTGAAACTAAATTCATTGAGAGCACATTTCACTGCGAAGATGGCACGTCGCATGAGTGGACAGGAGGCACTGCAGGCTGTTTGGCAATTGATGGAAGAAAGTGAACATGAAGATTCTTCTGCGCCCGAAGACTGCGACACTGATGAAGAACAGTGTCATTTTCAAGATTGGCTTGATCCAGCGGTGGATGACCTGTCCGAGTAAGTGTATAATTTTATCACCGTGCTTGTTGATACGTGCGTAAAGTTATAAATCCTAATTTAGTATACACGTGCTTATCGTAAGTTATATTTGATCGTTCTCAAGTTGGTCAGTGTGATTGCCGTTTTACAGTTTCACTAATGTAGTCATAATTCCAAAACTAATATTGAAATCGTGGAAGCGCATAGTAATCGTGGAAGCGCATAGTATTTGTTAGTTTTAAGTTAGCTTTGTCTGGTGCAACTGCATGATTTCTATACACTAATGCAGTGGTAATTCAAAATCATGTGAGCTCATAAAGTTTTCAGTTAGTAATATATTATGACAACTGCTTTGTACTGTATATGTTTCTATACTATATTTCTTGCGCGTCCACTAATGTTTGAAATGCGGTTTCAGTTTGTCGTTATCATATTTCAATCACAATATTTAGAACATTTACAGAGATGAAGATGGACCTGTGCCTGAAGCATCGGTCAAAGTAGATCACGTGACTTCAAGGTACGTAACAGCTGCTAATTCCGAACTGTAAAGTGTTGAAAAGCAGTACAGTTTTCATCGAAATTCGTTTTAGTGCAAAAATCCTATAATTGAAATCGTGTAAGCACACAGAGTTTTTATGTTAGAGTTAGCGTTTTTCTGCTGTGCGATGTATTGGCATAATTTGTTCCTGCTTTACTTTCACTGACGTAATCGTGATTCTAAATCGTAGTTACCGTCGTTGTTATACTAAATGTTGTCATATTATATATATTCTAATGGCTGGAATGCAGTTTCGGTTGCATCCATACTTTCTTTTGTTGCGCGTCTGATAATGTCTGGAATGCAGTTTCGGTTTATTGTTGTCCTGATTGTCCTAATCACGTATTTTTGGCAACATCCACACAGACGCTGATGGATCTGTACATGCATAAAAGCAATTCCAAATTGTAAGTACAAAAAAAATCCACATTTATCCATGTGTGTTTCTGCCTTTATTTGAAATTGTACTCTTGCATCCACTTTTGTATGTGAAAACATGTCATGACCTTAGCATGTGTATTTATGTATATTTTTTTCTGTTTATTATACAGTTCACCTCTTCCAAAACGACGGCGCTCAACCCCTGCACTCACAATCAACTCACAATCAAGCTCATCATGGAACTCCGAAGAAGATGCTGATGTGGGTCCACCTGCCTTGATGTTCAAGCCTGCTCGACAACCTGGAGTGCAGCTAAGTTCAGCGGATCGTCACACACCGCTGGATTTATTTAAGATGTTTTTCAGTACAGACGCTGTGAAGACACTCTGCAGGAATACCAACCGACATGCCGCCATGCATGTTGCAGGAAGAAAGAAGTATAAATGGACTGATATCTGTGTTGAGGAATTTCATAGGTACATTGGGCTTGTGTTTTACATGGCCATGGTGAAGTTAGACCACATAAGGGACTACTGGCGACAGAATAGCATTTTTTCACAGATTCTCCCGCCGAAAGTCATGAGCAGAGACAGGTACAGGACAATTTCATGGAACATTCACATGAGTGATCCTGACGAAGACCCTGCAAATGACCAGAAGCGTGGAACATCACAGCACGACAGATTGTTCCGGTTGAAGCCTCTCATGACCACGATCCAGGATGCTTGCAAAGCCTTCTATCAGCCATGCAGGAACCTCGCTGTGGATGAAAGAATGGTAGCAACCAAGGCAAAGACTGGGATGACACAGTATATGAAGGCAAAACCTACCAAGTGGGGATTCAAGTTGTTTGTTCTTGCGGACTCTAGCAACGGATATACGGCAGATTTTTCTGTGTACACGGGAAAGAATAACTTCCAGTCAGGGCAAGGAC
This sequence comes from Gnathonemus echidnorhynchus, assembly GCA_026776725.1. Lineage (NCBI taxonomy): Eukaryota > Metazoa > Chordata > Actinopteri > Osteoglossiformes > Mormyridae > Gnathonemus > Gnathonemus echidnorhynchus. The sequence goes on along the minus strand of JAODJU010000130.1, from coordinate 29,040,574 downwards.
TTTCATATGATAGTGTAATGTTACTTACAGTATGAATCGTCACTACCTTGGATGTGGATATCACGTGTACATGGACAATTTCTACACCAGCCCAAAGCTTTTGATGGACCTGTTCTCACAAGGTGTTGGTGCTTGCGGGACATACAGTGACAACAGGAAGGGCTGTCCCCGCCCTACATCAAATGCTATGTCCAAGAAGTCTGCTAGAGGAACGTTCAGGTGGATCCGGGATGGTCCAACAGTTTTTGTGAAGTGGATGGACACACGAGAGGTATCTGTCTGCTCCACTATCCACAGTGCTTACAAAAGGGATGAAGTACAGAGAAGAGTCAAGTCCAAAGATGGCACCTGGACTACAAAGACTTTTCCTTGTCCTTCTCCAGTTGTAGAGTACAACACTCATATGGGTGGTGTTGACCTTTCAGATCAACTGATCCAGTATTATTCAGCGCAACACAAAACTATGAAGTGGTACAGGAAACTGTTTTTACATTTCCTAGACATTGCTGCCACTAATGCCTACATCTTACACAAAGAGCTGTCGGCATTAGTGCAGCAGAAGCTGATGTCGCACAAGGACTTCATGGAGGAGCTTACTGTGCAGCTGTGTGGATGCACAAGGAAGTATCCACAGCAGAGTCATTCCGAACATGTCCCAGTGCCAGTGAACCCGGTAAACCCAGACGTCGACAAAGTGGCATCTTATGGTCGCAGGACTTGTATGCTGTGCAGAAAGGATGGCAAGCAGCAGAGCACTCCCTGGAAATGTCAGGCATGTGATGTTCCACTCTGCCTACAGCTTACAAGGAACTGTTTTCAAGAGTGGCACAAGAAACCATGAATGTGCAAATTGCTCCCACATGTATATAGTTTGGTGTGTGTAAATGCAATTACATTGCCTGTGTTTTTAAAACTGCATTGTAAAGTGACTATTTTTTTGCAATAAATGTTTCTAAAAATGAAATGTTCTTCTTGCTTTTCTTACAAAATTCTTTTCTTTGTCTTGGAGGTGAGGAGAGGTGTAAATAGCTAGGCCCCTAGAAGGGGGGGCAAAGTGTGAATGGCTCATGCATGCACATGAAAGCTCCTACATATTCAATGGAAGGAGCCAGAAATAGTGACATGAGTAGGATTTTTTTTCTTTATTTATCCAACTGAATGTTGCAACTACACCATTTAGTCATCTTCATGTAGCCAAGACTTTGGTGATCAGATATCTGGGATCAAAACAAACTGCGAGCATTGCTTACTATGTACTTTTATGTTTCTGCAAGTGTTCCAAACTACATTTTGCAATGTCTATACTTTGATGTCAAATTACAAACTTAACAAAAATCTGACATATTTACAAAGTACATTAAAATAAAGATGAGTTTAATGCCAAAACAAATATATAAAAAATATTTTATTTGCCATGAATTAAGGTTATGATTTTTAAAGAAATGTGTGACCATGTCCCAGTCAGTGGAAGTGCATTTCCTACCCCTAGGCTCCAGAGGGTTAATAAAACAGCGATACTTACAGCAGTGCTGCATCAATGTCCATCTTCTTACATCCACAACACTTAACATTTACTTTTGTACACATAGCTAAAAAAATACACAGTCCACAAAATGTGAATTGCGATCTGAAATTTGGCATGATAGATGTTATATTCAGAGCAGTCTAGGTGAAAATGCCAAATCACCGAACTGTTTTAAACACCCGCCTGAAAATTACAGCAGAGGTCTGCTGTGAAAATATATGCATATGTATTTAAATATTTTAAACTTTTAAATATAGGAAAATTATTGCACACTTCACATTTGATTTATAAGATTCTGTTCTGTCTGTAGTATTGTATTTCCAATACTAGAAGCGTTTTAGTCTTTATATTTTAAAGCTTGTACAATATGTAACATCCTGCCCGTCATGTCCACCTGACCCTACAGTCTCCTCCCTGTCGTGGACCTGATGATCCACGCCTGTTGTTTGTTGTCTCTTGTTAGTCTTTGTATTTCAGTACCTGTTTGTCTCATCAACCCGAGTCTGGTCATTGTCATTTACATCTACCTCCTATTGCCTGCGCCCTTCCCCATATTATTGAGGAGAGGTTAGCTGAGCTAAATCTGTTCAGCCTCCAGCAAAGGAGACTAAGGGGAGACATGATCCAGGTATATAAGATTTTAACAGGTCTGGATACTATTCAGCCAAATGGCTACTTCAATATTAGTTTAAATACTAGAACTCATGGCCATAAGTGGAAATTAGTGGGAGAACATTTAAAAATTAATTTGAGAAAGTACTTCTTTGCACAGTGTGTAGTTAGAGTATGGAATAGTCTTCCTGTAATAGTCTTCAGCAGTGCAAGCTAAAACCTTGTGTTCCTTTAAATCAGACCTAGATAAGATTTTAACAACTCTGAGCCATTAGTTGAGTTCTCCCTAAACAAGCTTGATGGGCCGAATTACCTCCCCTTGTTTGTAAATTTCTTATGTTCTTATGTTCTCCTTTTGACCCCTCGCAGTCTTGTTTATTTCCTTGCTCCAGTTTTGTTTAATAAAGCCCCCTTTCAGTTCTTATTATACCTGCCTTCGAGTCCTTCATTTGCGTGTCATGACAGAATCAATGTTATTTATTCATTGGCTCTTAAAGTTGAAGCAAATCTAATTGAGTAGGGCTGAACAATTTGGGGAACATATCTAATCACGATTTTTCCTTTGGTTTCACATGATTGTTTGTCAGCACATATGCAGTCCTTTGGGCCACTTCAATTTGGGGAGCATCACTGGCACGTGAGGAGCACAGCATTTCTGATTAGTGAGAATAACCGTCACGCAAAGAGGATGACATGAATTTGTGAAACTGTTATGACAGTTTTAAGCCTTGGGTCTGGCATGCTGTATTATGCATTTCCTAAATTGCAGCCTTTGCGATTTGCTAATCACCTTGTTTCAAATTGTGATTTCAATTTGAAATCGATATATCGTCAAGACCTATAATTGAGTGTCCTCGGGATTGCAGAGATTTCTCTTGCATGTTAATGCTGTAGACTGTATTCTTGGCATAATTGCATTGTTGCAAAATTATGATAACAGGGTGTTCTGCTATGGTATGTGAAAAAATTGAAAATAAATGCAGTTTAGTCTTTACAAAAAACAGCACCGTACACTACCAGTCAAATGTTTTTATACACCACAGGTGTTTTACCACTTTTCCATTTATTTCATGAACTGCAGATTTTTTATTCTTGTTAAGCACTGGAAAGTTGTATGAACAACTATAAAGGAAAATATATAAGTCAAATAAAACAAGTTTCCTTTATAACATGAAAAGAGTATGTAACAGTGCATGTCTGACATCCTAACCTTAACTGGTTGTATGGTGATGGCATAGTCAAATTCTAGGCTGTCCTTTAACTTTAAATGCACTAGTTTACCATTTAATCACATAAAACAGCAGTATTTAATGTCTCTTGTAGAAAGAATGCCTCAAATTTTCTCTACTGTTATAACTGCTAGAGGGGGTTACTTTGATGAATCAAAGATATGACATGTTCTTGCAAATAAAGGTACTCAAATGGTGAACATACTGTAAATGTATTTGTTAGAAAAGAATATTGAGTGTATTTTAAGTAAATGTTAATCTAGTAACCTGAAAATGTAGAAAATCTCTTTGTGTGCAAAACCTTTTGACTGGTAGTGTATGTATTAGCTGTTGTGCTGGCTGATATCTTAATTCATTATCTTGATCTTGAGTAACCTACATAATTCAAATAAAATCAATCAAGTAACTTATTCTTCTAATTTTAACTTGTATCTATGATGCCTGTACTTTTGAGATTTACATTTTATTGAGATTTATTTGAGATTAAAGATGATTTGGTGACTGAAGATTGTGTACTCCATTGTTGCAAGTAGATATGCGCTACATTAGTAGCTGGATTGTTTTATTAAAAAACATAACACCTTACCTGTATGTGGCAGCAGGACTAGCTCTGGCCTTACAGGCTAGGGTGACCTTCTCCTCGGTCAGGCCTTCTGGAAAAACCAGACTGGAGGGCTGTTCCTCAAACACCGGGCCACTGTCATGACCTGAAACGCACACCTCCCCACCTGCAGCATGGAGAACCTGAGCAGTACATTCCCTATCCTTGGATGTATAGTTTTTCCCCCCTTTTATTCATGGTTCAATATATTAAAATCCTGTTGGCTATTATTGATACTGTAATGAAATTAACTTGCTGAATATTGATTTAGACTGTGTTTGTGTGTTTGCTAAATACAAAGAAAAAAGAAACATGGTAGCATAGATATTATATACAAAATGGTTTAGATTCATAACTTCATAATTTCAGCAATGTAATTAGCCAGAAATGTTTCAATCTACAAGTAAAGTATAGCCAGCAAAATAAATAGATGAATGATACATGTCAATTTGGATACAATGATAAATCTCAGATCCAGAATATTTTTCTTGAAAAAATAATTAAGTATGTAATATCACAGTATTTTTCAAAAGGCAAAGGAGATTTAATTCCAATTATAATATTTATTATATGTCTGTGTTTTTGGTTGTGATATATAAGATATATAAAAATTGACATATTTGTGTTGCCAGAGGATGCATATATTAAATTGACTTGAGTAGAAGGGACAGATACTATCTGTAGATATGGTTACAAAAAATAAAAAGCAGTTATGTTCTAGATATGCCATTGTTTTACTAATTAAGATAGACATGATATAATAGTGTTATCATTAAGCTTGATCTTATACATGTTTGAGAGAATGGGGAACTATAATTCTACTAAACATGAAAGAATAGGAGAAATTTTTCTCACAAAAAGAGTTTTATTCTATCAGGTCTTGCATAGACAAGCAGGGATTACGCAAAAGGTGTGTTGGCATGTGATGGTAACAGAGTCCTGCACAGGTCCACTTTTGGAGACCCGCACCCGCACAGTACAGCACCACACCCGCCCGTGCACATGATTATTTCAAAGTTAAATCCGCACCCATCCGGGCCCATTAACATTCCGCCCGTTACCCGCCCGTACCCGTGATAAATCACACACAATTATTTTTTCTATGCACCTCTCAACGTGACAAGCGCTAGGCCTACATGAATTTTGAATTG